>APFE030035579.1:260920-283774 GCA_000404065.3 Pinus taeda | reverse complement strand
GTTACCCACAGTCTTCATAACACTAGCAAGCCACGGCGAAGGCGTCATTGAAACCCTGGAGCAAAGACCCGAGGTTTTTTTTTTTTCGCGGCACAGACAGAGCGTCTCCCAACAAAAACGAGGTGAGGAAATGGTGAATGAAACGCGGAAACACTAACAAAAGGGACAGGAACCGGCAGGTGTGCTTCTGTAACCGGAAGAGCAGGTTAAAACCCTAAACCCTAACCACGAGGCGACGTACAGGAAAGTAAATTCCGTAATAAAGCCATCCGGACGCGTAATAAAGGTGAACAGGTGAACCAAACGGTGGGAGCCGTCATGATGAAGAAAAGTAGTATATGTCTCATGTACCATATGCAAATGTGGTAGGCAACTTAATGTATGTGATGGTATCTACAATACCTGACATTTCACATGCAGTTGGAGTTGTGAGCAGGTTCATGGCAAATCCAGGTAAAGAACATTGGCAAGCAGTGAAATGGGTGCTTCGATATCTAAGAGGCACAAGTGACCGTTGCATCGTCTTTAATGGTAGTGAAGGATCAGTCTGCGGATATGTAGATGCTGACTATGCAGGTGGTTTGGACAAAAGAAGATCTACTACAGGTTATGTCTTTACTCTTGCAGGTGGAGCAATTAGTTGGATGTCAAAGCTTCAAGAAACTGTTGCGTTGTCCACTACTGAAGCCGAATATATAGCTGCCTCAGATGCCAGTAAAGAAGCAATCTGGTTAAAGGGTTTGCTAGATGAAATTGGAAGAAAGCAGGAGAAAGTGGATGTACTTTGTGACAGTCAAAGTGCTATTCACTTGGCTACAAATCCTGCCTATCACAGCAAAACCAAGCACATTGATGTAAGGTATCATTTTCTGAGACATGTGATCGATGGCGAAAAAGTAGCTCTTAAAAAGGTCCATACACGAGAGAATTGTGCAGACATATTCACAAAGCCAGTAACAGTAGAGAAGTTGCAGTGGTGCTTAGCTTCTCTTGGCTTGCAGAAAAGATGATGAATGGGCATGGGCAAGAAATTAGGAAATCGTTGTCAAGGTGGAGTTTGTTAGTTTTGACAACGAATTTAATTAGGTTTTTTAACTGTATTGTAGTTAGTTAGGCAGAACTGTATTGTAGTTAGACGGTTCCATCCATTTATGTAACGATAGAGGATATATTCAGTTATGTAATGTTAGATAGGATATAAATAATGTAATAGCACATGAATGATATCAGTGCGGAGTATTAAATTCATTCAATCAAGAATTCAATTTCTTCCGATCTTGGCGTATCTACTTTCTGTTATTCTTTTCATTAGTTTTATCTGTCTTTACTTCTCTGTTATTCTATAAGCTTTGGGAGGTGGGGAGGTTACCACTAGAATGATGAAGGGTTCGATAAAAACTGGATGCCCGGTCTGACCGTTCAATTGAGCGTTATGATTATAACTTAAAACTTTTAAACCAACTAGTTTACTTGAATTGCTAATTCAGTTGAGAGCTATGACTATAACCTAAAACTTATTGCTTTTTTTTAAAGCTATTTTTTCACATCATCTAGGGTCAAAAATGGTTTCAATACTAGATTTAATGTTTTAAATTGTTAGCCGTTAAATTGAGTTTTTAAATTTGTATAAATGAAATATTTTGAAGTTTTTTAATAATATATTTCAAATAACAAAAATTGCTTTTTGAAAACCTTATATACATAAAATGAGAACACATAAAAAAATTATAAAATAAAATAAAATTATATAACCAAATTTTAATGCAAAATCTAAAAAATAAAAACACACAAACTTTTATAAATGTAATGAATTTACTTATCTAACTCCAAAATTAACTTTATTGTAACTATCTATTGCGCATCATTTTATAAATATAATTAAGCTCATAACTATATATGTTTTGGAAATGGAACGGGGATTTCTTTTAATTCGCACGATTAAAATAACTTCAAATATTTAGATTTTAGCTATAGGGTGTCGTCATATAATTGACCACATGTAAAAATTGTGTTGGTGAGTATTGTGTTCGTGAGTCAAAGAAGTTATTGATAATCTGATACAGCGGAAAGGGAAAGAAAAAGAAAAATTAAAAGGTTAATATAGGCGTTTCGAATCAACTAGTGTGGTTCATCGTTAGGAGAAGTTGAAGAAACAGATGCAGCGTAGCATATTAAATAGTCTGAGCAGAGTCTCCAACAGCGAAATTAACTAATGGCGAATTTTAACCTTAAGTCCAGGTCAAATTATTATTTATTAATTTAATAATATTATTGTTTTTATATTATTATTATATATTATTATTTATTTTATTATTTATTAAGTTAATATTTGGTAAAGGAAAATGATTTTATTTTTTGGGAAAAAGTTTTTAATTTTTTTTTAATTTTAAGTAAAAATTATATTTAAATTTTGGTTTAATTTAAAATTACTAAAAAATTATAGAGATGAATAAAAATTATAGTCAAATATTTTACGATTTACATTAATTAAAATTAATATATTAAAATTTCTAAACATTAATATAAATGCCTATCTTTAAAAGTTGATAGAAATTGTATAAAACATTAGAAATTTGAATATTTTTATAGAATTATAACCAAACATTTTACAATTTGCATATTATGATTGATTAACCAAAATTTCTAAACTTTTACATAAATTTTCATCTCCAAACTTATAATAAAATAACTAACTAATATCCCAGTCTCATTCAATTTAGCTGTTATGGTTTGTTAATTTTAGTTTATTTTTTAATAAAAAATTGTTAAATGATTAATTTTCTGGATAAATGTGTTTTTTGAAATGTACTTGTTTTCTAAATAAATATTAACCAGTAATAGTATCAATATTCATTGGCCATTTAACTTTCATTCAAGTTATATTACTGCCCAGTAACGAACACATATACGATCAACCTTCATCAATAATTTAACTTATATCACTGGCCAATAACAAATTTATACGCAGATCCTTTCAACCAGTTACTCATTATCGTCGTTTTACAGGTCGTGAAAACATGTCAATCGTTATAATAATAGTTGCAATTTTCGAAATTCATTATGTACGTTTTAAGCGTTAATCCCCACGGTGAATTGGTTTCCACTATTTTCATTGGCCTCGGATGAAGGCCATACTGATATCAGTCACTTCATTCCACCGCTGGGTGTTCCTTTGGAGGACTTGCACTCATTGTAATAGCGGAGTGGTTCTTAACGTTTTATGTAGAGAGAAGAAGAACAAAGTCTCCTGGTAGCTCTTCTTCAAAGGTGGAGAAATTCCTAAGGGAATATGCTTATGAAATGCCAACCAGTTTTTCACTCTCTCGCCTTAAAAAGATCACAAACAATTTTTCTGAAAGGTTGGGAGAAGGAGGTTATGGTGTTGTCTATAAGGGAAAGTTTTAAAACAACACTCTAGTGGTCGTGAAACTTCTTGATAGGCACAGGCACAAGGAGGCCCATTCATGAATGAAGTGATCACCATTACACATGTGCACCATGTTAACTTGGTGTGTCTCTAGATCAATTTATATTTTCCAGAAAAGAGAAGGGGCAAATGTTAAGGTGGGTACAATTATATTTTATCGCTTTAAGTGTAGTTCCTGGAATTGCATATTTATGCCATGATTGCAAAAAAGCATTGGAAAGGCGGAAGAGACAACGCATGAATTCACACATAAAACACGAGATACTGTTCTTTTATTGATCACACAAAACATGATACTTACAATGAACCTAGTGAAGGGTATTTATAGTTTTTCAACTAGCGATTTGCCTAAAATATTTTGACATGCAACCACACAGTAAAAGTCATCTATCAGTTAACTCGACTTAACTCAACACTCAAACACTCAATCACTCAACACTCAATTAACTGACTCTTTAAGTTTAGCCAACTCCACATGCGGGAATAATTATCTTATTTTAACACTTCTCATTAATTACGACTATTAAACTAAAACATGACTCATGACAACTCAAACATGTCTGCTGATCTATGTCTCAACTAGGCTTACAACACTCAAGTTTCTTTTATGGAACTCAAACACATCTTTCGCTAATGACTTAGTAAATATATCATCCAATTAATCATTAGATTTACAAGGCTTCAAGTGAACTTCTCCATTGTTCACAAGTTCTCTAATAAAGTGATATCTAGTATCAATATGTTTTTTCTTATGATGAAACACACTATTCTTGAATAGTGCAGTCGTTGAGGTTGTCACAATATATTGTTGTTGATCCTTGTTGTTTCTACTTGTGTCCATCAAATACTCTTCTTAACCACACTGCTTTACATGTTGCTGATGTTGCTGCTATATATTCTGCTTTCGTTGACGAAAGTGTCACAATGTTCTGCTTCTTAGATGCTCATGAAATCACATCTAAACCAAGGTGGACCACAAAACCAGAGATGCTCTTTCTATCATCCAGACTGCCTGCAAAATCACTATCTGTGTATCCAATCAAATCTTTCTTTTCTGTGCTTGTATACATTATGCCACAATCTCTAGTTCCTGCTATGTATTTTAGAATTCTTTTCCCTGCACTCCAATGTGTGTCTTTTGGAGTCTCCATAAATCTGGAAATCAAACTTACTCCTTGCATGATATCCGGTCTTGTAGATGTGAGATACATGATGCTACCAACCAATCTTTTGAATAGATTTGGATTGACATTTGATCCTTCATCATCTTTGCTTAACTTTGTACCTATTGCAACTGGTGTAGGGACAGGTTTGCAATTTTTCATCCTGAATCTTTTCAACAAATCTTTGGCATATTTATTTTGACAAATAATTTTATTTTATTATTATTATTTTTTTCATATTGTTCAACTTCTATGCCAAGAAAATATTTCATGAGACCAAGATCTATCATCTCAAATTCTTTCATCATGGCTGCTTTAAATTCATCTATCTCAAAATCACCTGTAGAAATCATGTCATCAACATATAAGCAAACAATCAGAATCTGTCCATCCTCATTTACCTTTGTGTACAAGGTAGGCTCAATGTTGCTTCTGCAAAATCCATTCTTGATCATTTCGCTGTCAATTCTACTATACCAAGCTTTTGGTGCTTTCTTTAGTCCATAAAGCGCTTTCTTCAACCTGTAAACTTTCTCTTCATTACTTTCAACTTCATATCCTTGAGGCTGTTGCACATAAATTTTTTCTTCTAGAATTCCATTTAAGAAGGTTGATTTCACATCCATATGATATACATTCCACTTGTTCTGAGTTGTTGTGGCTAGAGCTGCTCTTACAGTATCCAGTCTAGCTACCAGAGCAAACATTTCTCCAAAATCTATTCTCGGTTGCTACGAGAATCCTTTTTCTACAAGTCTAGCTTTAAATCTATTAATTTTACCTTTCTCGTTCAACTTTGTCTTGTACACCCACTCTACACCAATGATATTTTTGTCTTCTAATAAATCAACCAAATTCCATGTATCATTCTTTTCAATAGCTTCAATTTCTTCATCCATGGCTTGCACCCAATTTTCATCTCTGCTTGCTTTTTCAAACGAAGAAGGTTGGAATGAAAACAATGCAAAATTTGAACTAACATCCAAATTATCATAAAGATCTTTCAAACTTCTCATCTTTCTCTTACCATTGCTTGAAACATCACCTGATTGATTGCTAGGAGAATCGTGATCTGTTGATTTGCTTGAAGATACATGCTTCTCTGAAAATCTTGGAGTCCTTATTGGTGTGTCTCTGTTCGATGTCTTCACCTGTGATTCTTGTTGCTCCTTTTTTGCTACATCATCTTCTTCCATAAGTGGCACTTGTGCATCAATTGTTTTGTCTACAATTCCATTCCATGACTCTTGTTCTTTGAACACAATATCTATGCTAATTATCGTCTTCTTTGTGATAGGGTTATACAATTTGTAATATTTTGATTGCTCACTATAACCAATAAATATGCATTTTTCATTTTTATCATCCAATTTGCCTCTTCGCTCTTTAGGCACATGTGCATAAGCTACACATCAAAATACTCTGAGATGAGATACGCTGCAAGACGTACTTTACCATGCTTATTCTGGTACTCTATTCATCACACTCTTTGTAGGAGATCTGTTGATCACCTAAATAGCACATGCAACTGCTTCTACCTAATACTCATTAGACACGTTTCTTCCTTTCAACATGCTTCTTACCATGTTCATAATTATCCTTGTTCTTTCTCTCTGCTACACCATTCTGTTGCGGTGTGTACCTGGTTGTAAAATTCCTTTTGATTCCATGTTGTTTGTAGTAATCATTGAATGCCTTTGAGTCATATTCTCCACCATGATCTGACATCAATACCTTGATCTATCGATCACTTTGGTTCTCTGTTAAGGCTTCCAATTCCTTGAAATTTGCAAAAGTTTCAAACTTCTTCAAAAAGTAAACCCAAGCCTTTATACTATAATCATCAATGAAAGTGAGGAAGTAACAACTTCCACCAATTGACTGTGTCCTCATAGGTCCACACAAGTCTGTATGCACTAGCTCAAGAAGTTGCTTTGCTTTGTATGCAACTCCCTTTGGAAAATTTTCACAGTGTTGCTTTCCCAAGATGCAATGCTCACAAGTATTAGCATGTTCTTTGATGGGAGGTAATCCTCTCACTATATGTTTCTGCTGCAACAATCTTAAACCAGAAAATGGCAAGTGTCCAAACCGAAAGTGCCATCACCAATAATTCATAATTAGAGGAAAGAGTGTGGTCCTCATCATCTGCACATTCACTATCAGTTTCTTTCTTGGGGGCTTGTCATATATAATACATTTTTGACCTTGAAAGATAACTCGGTATCCTTTTTGTGTCAATTGACCAACACTTATCAAATTATGTTTGAGACTAGGAACATAATATACCTCTGGGATTGTCTTCGACTCCCTCCTGCTTGGTTAGAATGTTGACCACTCATTTGCCATTTACTTCCACAGTCTTTTCAATCCCCAACTTTACCTTTGTTTACATAGATTGATCGAAATTTGCAACCAAATCCTTGTTGCCTGTCATGTGGTTGCTGCAACCACTATCTAACAACCACACATTAGTAGAAGGTTCATGCATGGTATGAAAAGCTAGGAACATGGAGTTAGTACTCTCTATAGTGACATTAGCTCTATGGTTCCCTTGATCAACTATCTTCTTCCTGCAATCATGAGCATAATGACCAAATTTATTGCAATAATAACATCTCACCTTTGATTTTTCAACTCTTTGATTATTGTTGAAGTTTCTGTAGTTGCTTCCACTTTCATATTCATCATCTTCTCGGCCATCTCTCTGACCACCATATCTTCTGCTTCGTCTTCTGCCTCTCGTTCTACTTTTGCCTCGACCTTTGTCTCTTGAAATAGAAACCTAACTTTTGAAAGCGATCTCTAAAGTGGAATCCTTGTTTTTGTCTATCCTTGCCTCATGTGATAGAAGTGATCTCATCAATTCATCAACTTTCAATGATGCCAAAGATCCGAGGATCTTTTCAACCACTGTTTAATCTTTAATTTCTTCACCATAAATCTTTAATTGATTTACAATAGTTATGACCTGATTCATGAAAGAATCGATGTCCTCTATCTCCTTCATCTGTAGACTTCCAAAATCTCTCTTAGTATCCTATAACTTAACAATATTGACTTTGGCCATACCTGTATAGTTTGTCGCTAAAGTATCCCATGCTACTTTTGTTGAAGATATAATCATAAGCTTCTGGAACACTGCTAGGTCCACTCCCTGCTGGATAAGCCGCAACACTTTTGCATTCTTTTTCTTATCTTTCTTCCATTATTCCCTCTCTGTATTACTGAGAGCTTGTGTTTTTGCTTCATCTTTAGGTTCTGAAAACCTAAATTAGACGTAATCCCAAACATCATGTACCTACAATGTGGTTGCCATCTTAATAACCCACACATCATAATATTTCCCTGTAAACAGTGGAAACTGGGGCTGGAAATTTGAGAAAGCCATCTTTTTCCAAAAATTTCTTTTTACAAAAAAAAAACTTAAATTTCTCTTTTTATAAGATTTTTCAAAAATACCCCATTTCAATAAAAACCTAAATTTTTATTTAAAAAACCGTAAATTATTTTTTCAAACTCTTGAAATTATTTTTTTATATATAAAATAAAAATTTTTAAAAAAATCTTTATATATAAAAAACAACCAAAACCTTTATATAACACTCCAATGAATTAAAAAAAAATATGTGGCTACTTTTTTAATAAATCTTCCCACTCAACGTATACGAAGTCAACCTATATGAATCTGACTATGGTATACAAGTTTTAAGACGGTTGACTTCAATTTGTTTGTTGATTAACGCGCCTCTCGTGAGAATGGTATGTGATAAACGACGTGCATGATCGAGAGAAGGGCGTTAAAGCATTAGCGCTTCAAAAATTCACGGAACCGGCGTGCATGGAAAATAACGTAAGTCCAGTTGCAGCTCTATGTTACGCCTTCCAGTGTTAAAACGCCTTGTATATCACTGGAAGATGCGTTAATATTCAAACACCATGGGAAAAAAATATATTTCTCCTCACATGGATGGTTGCTAATCCGTTTTTTCTCACTCTCATATTCTCCTCACATGGATGGTTGCTAATCCGTTTTTTCTCACTCTCATACTAATTTGTTGGAAAGACGGAGGAGACAAAGCATGAATTCACACATAAAACACTAGATGTTGCTCTTTTATTGATCACACAAAACATGATAATTACAATGAACTTGGTGAAGGGTATTTATCTTTTTCCAACTAGCAACTTGCCTAAAATATCTTGACATGCATCCACATGCAACCACACACTAAAAGTCATCTATTACTTAACTCGACTTCACTCAACACTCAAGCACTCAATACTCACCTCCTCATGCAGGAGTAATTATCTTATTTTACAAAAAGCATCATACATTTTGACATCAAACCTCACAACATATTGTTGGACGTTGAGTTCACATCAAGTGTTTGTGATTTTGATTTTGCAAAACTATGTGGGAAAGGTGAAGACTATGTGTCCATGAATGGCAGGAGAAGGACATCGGGATATGTTGTGTCAATGGTTTGTGATGGAGACTTGGGTCCTGTCACTGATAAATCAAATGTCTATAGTTTTGGAATGATTTTGCTAAAATTATTGGGGGAAGAAATACCATCAATTGGAAGGCCAGTCGTTTGAGTCAGTTTTATTTTCCTCACCAGACTTTCAAGATACTCAATAGTGGGGAGTTAGGGATGATATTGAGAGGAAGAGAAGGAGAGATGTAAGCAGAAGAAGATGGAGATGAGGAGAAGGCGAGGAAACTCACAAAAATTGGATTGTAGTGCATTCAATACAGATCCACAAATCGCCATTATATCAACACGATTGTTCAAATGTTAGAAGGTATCACAAATGATGTTCCCAATCCTCCCTTGCTTTTCAACATCTTGATGTCCTTGATACTTTTCTCAAAATTTGATGTGCTTGATACTACTTGGAGAAATCTAGGGCATTAGTATTAGGATATTTCTCTTAAATGATAATTGCTTGTGAGTACCTTTTTCTTCTTTTTCTTAGGTATTTTTCTTTTCTTAGATTATTATAGTGTTCTTATTCATTAAACAACTACCAAAGCATAAACAATAAAGAAACAAAAGCACAAAAGCATAAATTGTAGGTGATCATCCAAGGCCAAAACCTCTCCAACTCGAGAAGAAAACCCAAACAAATTCTTCTTCTTATACATACTTAATTTGACGAATACCAAGGCTAAGACCCTTGACACAACAACCTCTCCAAGACCAAGTCACAAGCATTCTTAGTTTTATTTCTTCCTTAAGCCAACGATGGTCAAACTTCCTACTTCTTTCACTATTTCGGCTATCCTTTGGATTTCGGTCCCTCGGTCTCTACGATTCTCGGCACTACTTCAGAAACCCTAGATGTAGCCTATGAGAGAGAGTAACACCTTGATTCCCTTTGCTCTAGATGGAGACTCCTTCTCCTTCAGCTCGACTTGAGAATTACCTTGTTTTCTCCAAACTATTCCCTCTCAATATGATTGTGGTATCTTAGTCCTTTTTGCAGTAGACATCACTAAATCCTGGCACGTGTGGAGTGTACTAACCCAAAAATAGATCAAAAAATAATTCATTGATGACCCTCCTTACTTTTCTTGGTAATGGGACTCTTCTGGAGATCTTCACACTTCTATTTCCCTTCTTCTTACTTGTCTGAAATTCTCTCTACAAATGGAGGTCGATCTGCTTTATATATAGTGTTTAGCCCATCAAAATAAGCCGACTTGAGTAGGTGCCTACGCCGACATGTCCTACTAGAATCCTCCTCATGACTACTTCAAGGAGAGCGAGTGACATGGTCTTGGAGGGTTAACAATTTTTCTTTTACAATAAATTACATGTCCATTTGAGTCTTCCATCTTTGACATTGACTCAATAGACTTTATGACCAATCCTAAAAACTCACAATGGGAGCCTTCACAATAAAATAAAATTCCTTAAACATGAAACCCATGACTCAAGCACTACAAAACAAAAATGAATTTATTTTCTTTCTTTATATAAATTACACAAAATCATAATTACACATGGTTATAAAGATGTAACCTAATTACATTTTTCAACAGAATGTATTAAGTCCAACCATAATTTAAAATTTTCAAAAAATATTATCAATAAAAATTAATATAACCATAATTTAATACTCTCATAAATTATTCCGTAAAATTCTCTTATCAGATTCTTGATAAAATAACCTTCAACGTTCTACATTGAGAATATTATTAAATTTTATTTAAGAGTCTCTCTAACATGAAATAGAGAGAAATCAATTGATTAATTCATATTTTAGCCAATATTATTATGAATCTTAAGAGTGGTCCCATGTGCTTCTATTTTCATTTAAATAGATTTCACCACACCAACGTGGATTCTTTTAACTTTTTAAAATATTTCTAGTTTTTTGAGTAATGTTTTCAATGTTTAACTTAATGCTTAACTTAATAAATTGATATTTCTAAGAGATAAGAAGAAAGGTTTTTGAAACAAGATTATAATTAAGGAAAACTAAAACCAAAAAAATCCATAAAACTATATGTTATTTGCATTGGTTTCTTTTAGTAAAGTATATTTGATTTTTTCTATTTTATATTTTCTAAGTACACTTAGAAAGAATAATATGGGTTATCTAGTAAGGTATCAAAATTTTTTCTATTTTATATTTTCTAAGTACACTTAGAAAGAATAATATGGGTTATCTAGTAAGGTATCAAAACGGAAAATGTTAGAATGATTGCTGAATAGTTTGCAAAAAGAAGTTGAAAAACAACTTACTAAAAGGTTCCTTCGCTAGTTTCTAGGAGGTTAGATAGTACTATTATAACGCAGTAGGAATAATATAATGCAATGTATTGTGAAATATTATTAGCGTCATATTCCTAAAACTTATTTAGTTAGATAGTTTTTCCTAGATAAATCAATTTATTCAATATATATATATATAGATATTTTAATTTTAAATTATGTTTAAAGACTATATTAAAATAAATAATTTTTGTCGTTTTGTTTAATGATGTATTCAATTTTTTAATTGGAAAATATTTATTTTCTAGAATCACTATATGCTTTATTTGTGATTTACAAGTGAAATTGGTCCTATTCAACTTCTCCACATCACTTATTTTATAGTCTCTACACTGCTGATACCATTATTAATAATAAGAACCCGCAACTCTAATACTAGTAGTTAATAAAAGATAACAAAAATAAATTTAACTCATAAACTAGACACAAAATTTAAGTGGAAAGGATTAGTGATTTTTTATTACAATAATAATGAAATATTAAATTTCACTCTCTTATGTTTCACTTTCTTCTTTTTACTCACACTCCTATAAAAATAAATTCAATCACAATACCATGTGTCCTATACCATGGGTTGCTACAACTTTTACTTTGATTTAGTATCTCACTTAACAAAGAATGTGTGGTAATTATCATGTTTTTATATGGTTATTAATTAAATAACATAAAGTTTTGAAATATCATGCTATGTTTATTATGAGTTTTTTTTTTTTCTAAAATAAATGTTTATAATTATATTAATAAAAACAAAAAATATAATTATATTAATAAAAACAAAATTGCAATATAACAAATTGAGTTGAGCCAATTTTTTATTTTTATTATTACATTTTACTTTTTATTTATTTTCCAATTGATTTAATATTATGTTTTATTATTATTATTATTATCTTTTAATCTCTCAGTACATAACACATTGGAAAACCAATTAAACTACTTAAAAAGATATATATATATATAGATAGATAGATATAGATATAAATAAAATACTTGAATTTAAATTCAAATTTACATATTGCATGTTTAGTGTGTTATTTACATTATAGCACATTTTTTTATTTACTTTTAAGTTTATTTTAAATAATTAAAAAAATACATAGTGTTGAAGAAAGAAAGAAAATTAGGTAAAAGATAGCCTATTTGACAGATTGCTTATTCATCTAGTTGATGTATTCACATCAACCCTTTTCGTGTGAAGCCTCACAATAAACACTCTCAACTTCTTGACAAACCCTAGCTAAATAGATATTCCCGTGAAGCCTCACAATAAACACTCTCAACTTCTCGACAAACCCTAGCTAAATAGATTATCCATAATATCTGTATAACTTTACGTGTTGCCTTTGAAGGCCTTGCATTCTAAAGTGAAATGTTTTTTTCCACTTTTCTAGAAGAACAAAAAATACATACTCTTTCCTCCCACACTTCTTTTGGCCTTTCCTGGTGCCCTTTGGAGGCCTCGCATTTTAAAATGAAGTGTTTTGTTCCACTTTTCCAGAAAAACAAAAAATACATACTCTTTCCTCCCATGCTTCTTTTGGCCTTTTCTAGCTCCTTTTTTCACAACTGAGTTAATGAGAATAAGAATTTTGACTCTCCAAGAAATATTGGCCTCTAAGTACCTTTTTTTTGTGGATGATTAAGTGGGATTAAACACTTCAATATAGTGTTTTCTCTTTCTCTCTAGCTCCTTATCCCAAGTACAATTGTGGAACTTATCCATAACAAAAGCTTATATTTCTTTACTATTTATGTAATGTTCAAGCAAATACCCTATTTATTAAATTGGAAAGCTATTCTCCTTACAAAAATAAAAAATTTGAAATTCAAAAACTACCTCACCAACAAAATTAAATTATTTTATTTTAAACTTAGATTTAAGTTATCTTGTCACAAATTCGGACACAGATTTTTGTTTGAATTGATAATTTTTTTTACAGTGGAAATGGCTTTAGTGCCATAAGGGCAACCAAAATACTGAAATTTGATTACGGCAACCCAGATTTTCAAAAAAATCTGCCAAATTTTATTATAATCTTCACAAAATTTCCATTATTTTCAGGGTAATTTGAAACTTTTTAATACTTCCTTAAATCCCCAGAGTAACAGGATGCTGACTTTAAGCCCCCTACTCTGTTGAACAGGCATATTTAAGTAGATTACAAATTTCCAGAATATTCAGGGATCCGAGGAATATGGGCACAGTCAATTTTTTGACAACAAAATATTCTGGAAATCTGCAATCTACTTAACCTCACCCGAACTCACCCGGCCTCACCCTGCCCTGTTGAACATATACTTAATGCAAACTGTGTGGCGGGTAGTCCAGTTGACCTTACTATTTCTAATTCAATCCCAGGTACTCGTGGCAGGTAGTTTAATTGACCTGTGACGACTTTATCTTTATGAAGTGCAATGGATTTATTTTCTTATGATCTTGCTTGATTTTGAGCTGTCGAGATCATGGAGGATGGTGCGCCATCGACAACACATGACTAATTTACGTTCTCTCAGAGAAATCGAGAAAGGCCCCACAGTTCTATTATGTGGAAATCTTGCTGTCAACCGAAAGAATGAAAAAAAGGAAAAATAAAAACAATGCAACTAAACCATTACAACACTACGTCCGCTTTGTTATTGCCCGATCTTGTTGCGTTTGGGGTTCAATCTTCTTCTCCCAATGGACTTATTTGTCCTCGCCTTCTTCCTGCAGGCCTCTTCATCCTTATCGTTACTGCCTGCTGTGCCTCTCTCCTGATTCCCGGCTTGCTGTGGTTGGGCGCGCCATATGAATATTGCCAAAAAACAGGTAGTACATGTGGGGGCATGAATATCACGTATCCTTTCGCTGTAGGAAACCGTGGATGCGGTCTCCCAGGTTTTCAGATCACCTGTGTGGAGAACTCAAGTCCATCAATCGCGATCCATAACCGAAGGTACACAATACTGAAGCTTTATCCTGATGTCGACGGCTTCATTATTTTCAAGAACGAGGGCTGTCACTTTTTAGATGATCGCATCGACATAAGTTCCGGCTATGCAGACGGTGTCTTTAGAATTACAAGTAAAACCAGGTGGAATCTAAATGTATTAAAATGTAATAGATCTGTAAAAGAGGGGCAGATCATGAAATGTAATGGTAGCGTCTATTACTCTTTACCTTGGGATAAACCAGTTGCAGGGTATGTCCCTGGATGTACCATGCGACAAGCGGCTGTTGAGGTGGGACGAATGAAATGGGTTTCCAATGATACAATAAGAAGTAAAAGTTGCAGATCGTGTGAAGCAAGTGGAGGGATCTGTGGTTACAACGTTTCTGATTTAAACCCAATGATACAATGAGAAGTAAAAGTTGCAGATCGTGTGAAGCAAGTGGAGGGATCTGTGGTTACAACGTTTCTGATTTAAGTGCTGCTAAGCCCTTCGTCTGCCATTGTAAGGATGGACTCCGTACCGTCAAATGCGCCGGCCACGGTATCTTCTCTTTTCATTGGAATAGTGTTCTGTATTAATGGAAGAAATTATGTTTGAGCAGTTTTCAGGTACATAGTTTTATTTGGGATTGAACTTCCATATACTTGTGAACCAAATCTGGTCACTTAACCATTGTATCACATTCTCAGACTAAGCTTTGGAAAGTTGCCACTAAGATTATGAATGGTTCCATAAAAAGTGTACTACTACGTATGATTATAACCTAAAACTTTTATGTTTTCCCCTTTTTTAAGTTATTTTTTCACCTTACTTCCTGTCTTTTTCTCAAAATTTGTTTCATCAATAGATTTGAATTTTTAAATTTGTAGAAATAGATTTGAATTTTTAAATTTGTAGAAATTGGATTAAGTTTCTAAATTTATATAAATTAAATATTTTGGAAAATTTTTAAAAATATTTTCAAAAATATATTTTTAAATAACAAAAAAATAATTTAAAAAAATCGAAACACAAAAATTAATAATCCATTAGAAATTATATAACTAAAAATGCAAAAAAAATAAAAACAGACAAATTTCTGAAGTGTAATGAATTTACTTTTCTAACTTCAGAATTGGCTTTATTATTGGTAACTCTATATTGGCCATCATCTTATAAATATAATTAAACTCATAGACATGTATGTTTTGGAATTGGAACTGATATTTCTTTTATTTTTTACATATGGCTATCATCTTATAAATATAATTAAACTCATAGACATGTATGTTTTGGAATTGGAATTGATATTTCTTTTATTTCTTACTTGTATGTAAAGATTAAAACATCTTCAAATATTTAGATTTTAATTTTGCAGTGTCTTCGTATAATTGATCATATGTAGAAATTGTGTTCGTGATTCAACGATGTCATTGATCATCTGACATAGTAGAGAGGATGATTTTAAATGATTTTTTGGAAAGGAAAGATTTGTCGATCTCTATTTTTCTTAAAAATTAATAGCAAAAATTATAATATAAAAATATTTTAATTTAAAATTACTAAAAATTTATAAATCTTAAAAAAAATATTTGAAATTTTGAATATTTTTATAAAATTATAGCCCATCATTTTACAATTTACTGTTGGCTAAAAATTTGTAAACTTTAACTTAAATTTTCTAGCCATAACAAAAGATAGGCCAAACTTTTAGCTAAAGTAACTGGCTAATGTCCCAGTCTAATTCAATTTAGCTGCTTTGAATTAAATTAAATAGTTGGTTAGTTTTGGCTCATTTTTTAATAAAAAATTGTTAAGTGATGAATTTTGCTATATACAGAAATATAGATAACTGTATAATTGTGTTTTCTGAGATGTTGTTTTGCAAGTAAATATTAACAGGTGTTTGATAGTAAATTTATTAGCTGTATATCAAGTATTCATTGCCCCATTAACTTCCATTTACGTTATACGACTGCCTAGTAAGAAATTTATACACAATCAGCCCTCATCGATCATTTTACTTCATTTAACTTATATTACTGGCTTAACAAATTTATATCCAGATCCTTCCAATTACTTACTCGTTATCGCCATTTTACAGGTCGTGAAAACACGTCAATTGCTATAATAATAGGTAAACTTTCGAAACTATTTTCACTATTTTCATTGGCCTTGGATGAAGGTCATACTGATATGAGTCACTTCATTCCACCGCAGGTTGCTCCTTTGGAGGACTTGCGCTGATTGCAATAGCGGGGTTCTTCATAACGTTTTATGCACAGAGAAGAAGAACAGAGTCCGCTGGTAGCTCTTCTTCAAAGGTGGAGAAATTCCTGAGGGAATATGCTTATGAAATGCTAACCAGATTTTCCCTCTCTCGCCTCAAAAAGATTACAAACAACTTTTCTGAAAGGTTGGGAGAAGGAGGTCATGGTGTCGTCTATAAGGAAAAGTTTCATAAATGGCTAGTAAATATAGATGAACAATAAGACATTTATTTGGTGATACATTTCATATTGTCAAAATTTGAAAAAATCATAAAAAGTAATTAATTATTATTATTATTAGTAGTAGTATTATGATAAGAATTAATACGAGCTAAATAAATTTTAAAACTCTTAACCATGGAGAATCACCTCATTTTATTATGGATATTCTTAATTTATAAATAGACATTGTTACAATATCATGAGCCAATATCATGTTTTAGTAATACCACATATTCAAAAAACCATAACTCATATGTATGAATTTTTTTCAATTAATCAATATATCTTCCTATTAATTATTTATAATTAAATTAAAATTCTAGAAATCTTTTCCCAAAAATATGAAAGTGGTATTGCTCCTTCGCCCCTCATTTAACTTTTTGATAACTTTTATTAAACAATTTTTCATTAAATCATGAATATTTGTAATTTAAAATACAATTTTAAATATCTAAATAGATTCACAACTCCAATTTTTAGTTTCAACCATTTTTTAGAAAATAGAGTTGCCACAAAATTCACTAAAAAAATATGCATATAAAATCTTCAAAACTAAGAACCAATGGAGTATAAATTTTATGTAATTATATAATATTTAACACATAATTTAATAAATATATATATATATGAAAACATTAAAAAACACTTATAAATATTGAAAAATAACTTTAACCTTTGTATTGAAGATGTAAAAGTAACCTTTGATGGGTTATAAAATAAGTTGAAAAAAATTTAGTTGAATATAAATACTTTATATTACATTAGAAAATGAGATTTACTTTATATCAACGTCTCTAACAACAATAACACCATACATAATTACCACTTGACCAGAAACAAAAAAAAATGTCTCGAAAACAAACAATTTACTAAAATTATACAATAATGAAGATACTATATATGGCCATTCAAAAACCATGAACAACACCATTATTGTTCTATGTTGATAAAATATGAGAATCCAAATTACATTATTAATTAAATGCAATTATATATATACAATAAGTGTTGTCTCAAGATAGGTAGGCTATGTTGGACACACAATCGGTTGGTTGAGGGAATATCTCAACCACACACCAATGTAGAAATAGATCCTAATTACTAGGAATAGACTCTTTTACATAGTAAGAATCACAACTGAGACAAGTAGGAATTAGATATTCCAACACTTACCCTTAATGAGTACTTGCCTCCATATCAATCTACAAAATCTAGTTGTGGTCAAATATACCAAAAAGTATATGTCAACGTTAATATAAAGGAACATGCATCTATCGGAATGCATGGGTACTAACTGTTGCAACCACAAGTCTTGTAGGATGTCATTCACATACATGGTTCTATCAACCATTATAACTGCATACATGTACTTGTACCTGTAAATCCCCCTCCATCATTGTTAACCTGGGTTTTGTCGGATTACTCGTAACCTTGCATTTGGTTTTGTCGAATCACCCTCAACCATGCCACCATGGGCTTTCAGCCACCAAGGCTAGACACAACCACCAAGGCTCAACTCAGCCACGAAGGTCTTTGGTTTTGTCAGATCACCCTCAACAATGCCACCATGGGCTTTCAGCCACCAAGGCTAGACACAACCACCAAGGCTCAACTCAGCCACGAAGGTTCAAGACAGCCACAAAGGCACTCCAGCCACTATGGGCCACAAACTTGCCACTAGGGCACTCCAGCCACTATGGGCTACAAACGTGCCACTAGGGCACTGCAACCACTCTGGCTACAAACCTGCCACTAGGGCACTCCAAAGACCTGACTCAACCAGGCCGAGGGTTTTATTGGTTGACCCTAAACCATGCCAACAAGAATCTTTGTCCCACTTCACTGTTACACGTGGTTTTCGCTTTACCACAAAGGGCACTACGAATACAAAGTGGTTTTTAGATTACCACGAACTGTATGGGGATACACATGCCTTACAAGGCTTACAACACAACTCCAACTCTACCAGGTACATACATTACAAAGACCACTACAAAACATCCTAGACTTGCTTACATTACAACATAATAGAGTCTATTCCACAAACTCACACTTTCACCTCGCTGTCCATAACCATTTAATCGTTTTTACTCCACGTTTAACATCTTGGACATCTTTTTCTTTGTTAATTAAATCTTGGAACTCCATACTTAACCTATTTTCATTTGTTAGAGTCATGAATTCTAACAAAATAACTTTATCTAAATTGAGTTAGCTAAACTCAATTAGACACAATAATTTTATCCATGATTCCAAGACATAAAAAATAGTCTTTCAAGTTGACAAAATATCAAATTTCTCTATCTATGCCCAACATGAATTTTAGATCACTATCTGGAAAGAAAAGAAAAACAACCACACTGCGGTGAGCTCTCCACCTGGGTGAGACTCCATGCTCATTGTACCACTTCTGCGTAGGCCATCAACGTGTGCACGAGATGGACTCTGGATTCCTGCGGGTCTTCCACCATTACTACCACAGGTCACTCCAAAAGCTTTGGATCACAGACAAGGTAACACTTTTGCTCTCTTCTTGTAACATCCTCTTCCAGATGGTCTCGCCCAGATCGGACTTCAAGCGAAGAGTTATTGGAGCTCTACAGCAACAAAGTTGAGGGCGAAGCCCCTTGTGGTGGTGGTTCCGAACATGCGATCAACCCCATTATCTCACACTCCCTCTTGGCCTAGGTAGCCATGAAGCTGGAATTCTGATCGATCCAGTACCTCAGAAGACTCAAACAACCGAACACTGGCCCCGGATCCGAACCCAAACCCATTTAACCTATACTGTTGCTCTTGTCCAACATCCTGAATAGATCTGGTGCCCTTGGAGGTCGAAGTGGATGATTCTGGCACAGAATTGCTCGCTTCCTGAACCATAGATGATTGATCCGTTGTTGCTTGACGAAACTGAAACGACTGATCTGTTGGAGGAAGAATAGGGACATGAACCTCGTTGAGCATACTTTCAATCCATCCATTGAGGTTCGAGGGATTATAGTGCACAGCCTCTGACGACAAGTGGGAAATGATGCCATCCTCTTGCCCGTTGAACATCATCATCTCCAGCTACAGAAGCCTTGTGCCACTTGTTCCAGTTTAAAGGATTTCACACTGTAGCCCATGGAAGCCAGCTCCATATCCACACCTACACCCTGCCTACAAGTATCCATACATACCTTCACCATCTTACTCTTCAAATATGGGATTTTCCACAGATCTAGAATCTATATTGTCCTTCTTTCCACTCTTGACTGTTGGGAATTTTCTGGTAAATTCCAAAACAAAATAACTGAACATATAATAATGCTCTGTTTTCTCCACAGGATCTTTAACACAGGGAAGCATAAAAAATTTCTGAGCAGAGTATTACACACACCCACAAAAGCTTTGTATTCATTAAAGTAAAATGCTTGATACAAAATTCATCCTCTTTCTCTTAGAGGGATTCACCAAGAACTTAAAAAAATTACTCGGTCTCTTTTAGAAATTTTACACTACTGTGTGTAAAAAATTCTTTTACATTCACTGCTGTGTAAAAACAAAATCTTACATTTACTGCTGTAAAGAAAAATTTCTTTTACATGTGCTGCTGCCCATTACATTTCGTTTCTTCAACAAAAAACTATCTTCATGCTCCTACATTTTTCATATTCACACTACTGTGTGTTTTCACAATACATATGTTGAGCATACAAAAAAAACTATGCATTCATTTTTACTTGTCCCGTAAAAACTACACCGGTGAATAAAAATTAAAAACAATATAATTAAAAAATTATATGTTATTCCCATACCTCCGTAAGTAAAAAGAAACATTAAAAATAAAATCTTTTACCTACAATCTACGAACATAATAAATTCATTAAATTGACAAGCTGGCAGTCAAACGAAACTTTTACTCCACGCAATGTCATTCCCTGCACACCCCTGTATGCAACTTTGGCTTAATGAGACGGACATCCACCATCGTTTCAATCGAACGGTTCAGAACAATATCAGCCGCCCCTTACTTGCTGAACGTTATGTCCCGATGAAAAGCTGTTATGGAAAACGTAGAGAGGACACGCGTCAAAAAGTGATTTCATCGGGTGAGTTTGAGGGAATACCACTTTCTCAGCAAAAGCGGTCCGATGAGCTTGGCGGTTTTCTGGAGTAGTTTCACGGTTGTTGTTTTAATGCTGCTGCATGGCAGTTGAAAGTATAATTTCAACACTCCCCTTTAATTTCCACTGTTGGGCATTTAGTCATACCCAGACATTTCCTCAAAAACTCAAAACTTTTCTAGTCCAATGGCTTGGTCAGAATGTCTGCAACCTGCTCCTAGTCCTGCAATGTTGTAAAATAATTTCTCCATTGCTTGCCAATTCCCTGATGTAATGAAACCTTGTGTCAATGTGTTTCGTTCTCTTATAAAACACATAATTCTTGGATAATGCAATAGCTGAGCTATTTTCACAAAAAAAACACCGTTCCTTTTGCCTGCTCTTGGCCTAAGCTCCTTAACATTCTTCTCGTCCAAACTGCTTGACATGCTGCTGCTGTAGCTGCCACATATTCAGCCTCTACTGTAGACAATGCTACAATAAGCTGTTTCTTAGAAGCCCATGAAATGGCTCCTAAACCCATGTGAAAAACATAACCGGATGTGCTTTTCCTATCATCTACACTTCCAGCCCAATCACTATCAGTGTATCCAATTAAATCTGAACATTCTGAAGTAGTATATAAAATGCCAATCCTTTTAGTACCTTTAACATACCTCAGAATTCTTTTTGCTGCCTGCCAATGTGCTTCTTTTGGGCTCTCCATGAATCTGAAAATTAAACTAACAACATTCATTATATCCGGCCTAGTTGCAGTCAAATACATAAGGCTGCCAACTATGCTCTTGTACAAACTAGGATCAAAATCCTTGTTGCTGTCCTCTTTGCTGAGTTTTAATCCCATCACTATGGGAGTGATTGCTGCCTTGTACTCTTGCATGTTAAATCTTTCCAATACTTCATTAACATATTTTGCTTGTGAGATAAAAATCCCATTTTCATTTTGATCTACTTCTATTCCTAAGAAGTATCTCGGCAAACCCATGTCAATCATCTCAAATTCCTCTTTCATGACTGTTTTGAAATTTTCAATGAGATATTCATCATTACCTGTGAAAATAACATCATCAACATATAACACAACAATTAGAATTTTACCATCATTTTCTTTGATGTAGAGGGTGGGTTCTCCCTCACACTTTTCAAATCCATTTTCCAGTAGATAGGAATCTATCCTACTGTACCATGCTCTTGGTGCTTGCTTCAACCCATAAAGAGCTTTCTTCAATCTGCACGCTTTGTGCTCTTGACCTTTCTTTTCATAGCCTAGAGGTTGTTTAATGTAAGCCTCTTCCATTAACACTCCATTTAGGAATGTTGACTTCACGTCCATTTGGTAAACTTTCCACTTGTTTTGTGCTGCTATGGATAGCACTGCTCTCACGGTTTCCATTCTAGAAACTGGTGCGAAAGTTTCCTCGTAGTCTCTCCCATACTGCTGCTTGTATCCTTTGACAACCAGCCTTGCCTTGTGTCTTTCTATTTTGCCTTCAGCATTACTCTTGGTCTTGCAGACCCATTTAACTCCAATGACTTCTTTACCTTTTGGTAGTTCAACCAAATCCCATGTCTTGTTTCTTTCTATGGCATTGATCTCCTTATCCATAGCTTCTATCCATTTCTTATCCTTAATTGCTTCTTCAAAATGAATAGGGTCATCAACATGACAATATAATACAAATAAAGAATTCATACCTTCATTTGCTGCCTCTTGCTCATAAATGTCACTTAAATTTCTGAACTTACCTCTTTCATTTGGTGTACAAGTGCTTGAAGATGCACTTGAATTTCCTCCTTGTGGTGTGCTCGGAGAAGCACCTTCATTTCTCCTCAAGGGTGTCGCTTGCTGCCCTTGTGTTGGCACTGCTGTTTGGGGATGTATTTCAACCATCTCCTCATCATTTTCATCATGAGACAAACAGTTTTTAACATTCACTGTTTTCTCTATGCTTCCATCCCAAGCTT
>APFE030035579.1:250113-260664 GCA_000404065.3 Pinus taeda | reverse complement strand
ATGCAGCCCGCTTTGATTTTCTACAAGTGCTTTGAAATTTCGAAATTTTTCAAACACTTCACTTTTGTTCTTCATGAAATAAACCCAAGTTTTTCTAGTAAAATCATCAATGAATGTTAGAAAATATTGGTTGCCTTTTAGTGATGGAGTTTGCATCGGTCCACATACATCTGAGTGAACAATCTCTAAGGGTGGTTTTGCCCTTATGCTTTTCCCTGATGGAAAACGTTCTCTGTGTTGTTTCCCCAAGATACAACCTTCACAAAGGCTGTCCGGTTTCTGTATCAATGGTAATCCTTTTACCATTCCTTTTCTACTCGACAAGTTAAGACATCCAAAGTTGAGATGTCCAAATCTCAAGTGCCATAACCAATTTTCATCCTTTGGTACGCTTTGGAAAGCCTCTTGGGTAACTGCTGCAATTACTTCTTTGTTTTTCAAATCTACCTTTATTTTGAGAGGTAACATCCCGTTCCTTGTCATCTTCACTTCAGCAATACATCATTTACTGGGTGCTCTATCCATGATGGTGCATACATCATTCACAAATAAAACATTGTACCCCTTTTGAACAAGCTGATCAATACTCAAGAGGTTACATTTCATTCCAGGAACGTAATAGACATCTGCTATGGTTTTCTTTTCACCTTTCTTTGTAAATATTTTAACTTCTCCTTTTCCCATAACATAAATTTTACTATCAGTCCCAAGTGTGACTTGTGATTTCACATTTTGATCTAAAGCAGAAAACAGGGCTATGTTTCCTGTCATATGGTTGCTGCAACCGGAGTCTAGAAACCATATATCATCACTGTTTGTTTCAGCCATGTTACAAGCTATCAACACATTGTCTTGGCTGATATTTTCTCTAGTGATATTTGCACTAGACCTATTATTCATATCATGCTCCTTCTTCCTACATTTATTGGCATAATGCCCATATTTTTTACAATAATACTATTGGACATTGGATTTTTCATACCTTTGTCCTTGAGCATGATGCTGTCCACTTTGTTGGCTGTTGCCTTGGCCTTGGTTCTGATTTCGATTGCTGCCTCTTCCTTGAGCATTTGTTGGACTGTTTCTTCCACCTCTATTTTGGCTTCTGCCTCTTCCTCTCTTGTTTCCTCTTCCTTGACCTCTTTCTCTTCCAAAAGACATCTGGGTCTTGAAGGCTTGTTCTAGAGATGAGTTTTCATTTCTACTCAACCTCTGCTCACGTGTTATCAGTGATGCATGAAGTTCATTAACTGAGAAGTTTGAGAGATCCTTTGTCTCTTCTGTAGTGGTGACAATCACATCAAACTTTGAGGGTAGGATCCTCAATAGTTTCTCCACAATCCTCCTTTCTTCAAGAATTTCTCCACGAGTCTTTATCTGTGTGACCAGACCAATTACATGTGTGAAGAATGAGTCAATATTGTCTGACTCCTTCATGCAAAGATTCTCAAAATCTCTCCTCAGCAACTGTAGTTTTGCTGTCTTCACTTTCTCCATGCCTTGATAGGATGTCTTGAGAGTTTTCCATGCTTCTCTGGATGTTTTGGCTGCTGCTATCCTTGGAAACACACTCTCATGCACTACTTGATATAAAAATACGAGGGCTTTGGAATTCTTCTTCCTATTGCTCTTCAAAAGATCTTTCTCTGCTTGAGTTAATCTGTTAAACTCATTTTCATCTGCTGGTTCTTCAAACCCATATTCAACTAATTCCCATAAATCTTGAGAAGCAAACATGGCTCTCATGGTTATTGTCCAATAGTCATAGTTTTTCCCATTAAACCGTGGGAGCTGAGTATTAAACATACCCATGCTAGTGCTGGTGTTGGCCATTCTAGCACTCTAAACTATGATTCAAATACAGTCAAGTATTTAAATAACTGGCTTGAGAAATACCTTGGATTTTTTGACTGAGTCTTCACTCCGCTGGAGAATCTACTGCAACAAAAATCCTTCCTTCAGCTTCTTTGACATCTTCAAAGAGCTTGGACAAGCTCTAATACCACTGTTGGGAATTTTCCGGTAAATTCCAAAACAAAATAACTGAACAGAGAACAATGCTATATTTTCTCCATATGATCTTTAACACAGGGAAGCATAAAAAAATTTCTAAGCAGAGTATTACACACACCCACAAAAGCTTTGTATTCATTAAAGTAAAATGCCTGATACAAAATTCATCCTCTTTCTCTCGGAGGGATTCACCAAGAACTTAAAAAAGTACTCTGTCTCTTTTAAAAATTTTACACTACTGTGTGTAAAAATTTATTTTACGTTCGCTATGTAAAAACAAAACCTTACATTTACTGGTGTACAGAAAAATTTCTTTTACATGTGCTGCTGCCCATTACATTTTGTTTCTTCAACAAAAAACTATCTTCATGCTGATGCATTTTTCATATTCACACTGCTCTGTGTTTTCACAATACATATGTTGTGCATACAAAAAAAATATGCATTCGTTTTTTACTTGTCCCGTAAAAACTACACCAGTGAATAAAAATTAAAAACAATATAATTAAAAAACTATATGCTATGCCCATACCTACTTAAGTAAAAAAAAACATTAAAATTAAAATCTTTTACCTACAATCTACGAACATAATAAATTCATTAAATTGACAAGCCGGTGGTCAAACAAAACTTTTACTCCACGCAATGTCATTCGCTGTAGGCCCCTGTATGCAACTTTGGTTTAATCGGACAGACATCCACCATCCTTTCAATCGAACGGTTTGGAACAATATCGGACACCCCTTATTTGCTGAACGTTATGTCCGGATGAAAAGCTGTTTTGGAAAACGTACAGAGGACACGCGTCAAAAAGTGATTGCATCGGGTGAGTTTGAGGGAATACCACTTTCTCAGCAAAAGCGGTCCAATGAGCTTGGCGGTTTTCTGGAGTAGTTTCATGCTACTGCACGGAAGTTGAAAGTATAATTTCAACACAGACGTGGTTTCACATGACCACTACAGTTAACACATCATGAAAGCTATCAATGGGTTGGGTTTTGCACCCATGCTGACATAACACACGAAAAAAAAAAAACTGCGATGGATACAGATCTGTGCTTCGACGTTGTGGTCGCCACAACCACTGCTCCTCAGAGCTGCTACCCATGGCTCCTCCGCTTTCATGATTAAAAAAAAAAACCCTAAGACCAGAGCTCCTATGGAGAACACGATTTCGAAATACGCTCCCACGGAGAGCACACACGACTATGCAACAACACAGAAATTTGGAAACCTCCACGCAACTCAACACTAACAAGGCACATCACCTCTACGGCTCTCTAGCTCACAGCTGCCAACCGAGGCAGACAAACTAAAAAAAACTAAAACAAAATAAAATTCTCTCTTATTTCCTTAGCCCAAACACGCCAAGCTTCCTGAGCCGAGGTCGAGCCAAGCCCACTAGGGGCTAGGCCCTTAGGACTCGTATACCATGATAAAATATGAGAATCCAGATTACGTTATTAATCAAATGCAATTATATATATACAAAAAGTGTTGTCTCAAGATAGGTAGGCTATGTTAGACACACAATAAGTTGGTTGAGGGAATATCTCAACCACACACCAATGTAGAAATAGATCCTACTTACTAGATATAGACACCTTTAAATGATAAGAATCACAACTGAGACTAGTAAAAAATAAATATTCCAACATATGTAAACCTAATTCACCATCAAAAAATAAAACAATACAACCATTTACCATAAAACATCACTCATATCACAAAATAGCTGAGAGAGAGTATCACACGACCTTTAGAGATAACAACAAAAAAATAACCTGTCTCCACATCCCATCAAGCTTGCCAAAAAATAATGTATCCATACATATCTCTAGAAAGGAAGCAACAACAAAATATCTTATCTCCACAACCCACCTACCTGCCAAAAAGAATTGCAACAATACATGCCCACAAAACATTTTGCAAAGAATAATAGCAACCCAATATCCGCATAAGCACCTCCCCAATGAAGCAAAAATGCGAGACACAAATACCTAAAAGTAGCGAGCTAATCATTATCCCAGCCCATGGGTCTGCAAATTATCATCTGAAAATCGGTAAGATCCCTGAAACATAATAGTTGAGCAAGAAATCCCCTTCGCCAAATGAGAGGCTACACTATCGAAACAGTACGGCAGGTTGCTCAACCTACGTTTAATATCTTCAACCTAGGAGAAAACATTGTAAATTCCCCACTTACTTATCCTTAAAGATGAGAGGCAACAAAGTGCACAATTGAAATAAGTCACTTCTTCCGAAATCTACTAGAAATAGACAACCATTTTTCACGTTTCCTTACCCATTCTAAATCTTAGTATGCACGTTGCCTGCCTTCTCATTCTAAATCTGAGTTAATGTGCACGTTCCCTGCCCTCTAATTCTAAATCTTAGTATGCACGTTCCTGCCTTCTCATTCTCTAGCACAAAAATCTCCTTTGGCACGTCAAAGAGATTGCATCAAACACAGTTACCAGAAGTACGCAATTTTTATGATTCAAGTCTAATTTTTATTTAGATAAGCACGTGAGTGCATGACGTGATGGTGGGGCGGTTTGGTTTGGTTTACTCGCCCCCGCATTTCGATTCCTGCCAAGCTGCAGACGGGGAATCCTATTTCCAACTCCACTGCATTATAAATGCAGTCTGACATGCAAGGGGAATAGGGGTTGCCTTACATTTATATTTCTTTCAAAGTTGACTTTGGCATGTTAGCAGCAAGGCAACCCCTATTCCCCTTGCATGTCAGACTGCATTTATAATGCAGTGGAGTTGGAAATAGGATTTGCCGCTGCAGACACTGCAGCGTATTTGTTTAGATGTGACGGCTGCAGCGTATTTGTTTAGATGCAATGGTTGTCAGGTTCTAACACACATTTGTACATATATATATATAAAAGAAAAAAGCCCATAAAACCATAATGTTTTTATAAAAAACTAGCCCTCCCATTTAAATATATATATATATATATTAATTAAATAAATTTTATGTTGAAGTTGAAGTTACAATTATGATTTTGCTTAAATTAGAAATATAATTGGAGCAATATTTTTTTAATTGAATAGAGATTATGTTGCATATTATTTATGATTTGATATCATCGTTTCAATTAGAAATATAATTCGAGCGATATTTTTTTAATTGAATAGGGATTATGGTGTATAATTTTTAAGCTTTTTAATATGATTTATTTTTATTAATTATGTTTTATACATATAGTTTTAATTAGATAAAAATTATAATTTTTTTTTAATTATTAAAAAAATTAATTATATTATAATTATAATATGGTATATATTTATGTTAGTACAGATCTAGTCCGTTTTTGGGATTAAATTGTTTTGGGTTTAAAATATTTTAAGAGTTTAAAATAAATAAGAAATTAGAAAAAATGTATTTGTTAAGAATTTTTGTTGGAATTTGAGGAAAATTCATAAAATAATATGTACCTAAAAAAGAGGACCAAAATTTAAAATATGAAATGGCTTCAAGAGTTTTAACCATTAAAACTTATTACGAAGTCTAAAAAGTCTTTGTTGAATTTCAGGGAAAATTGACAAAAAAAAATAAGAACAAAATGTAAAATAGCAAGACTACTTCAAGAGTTTAGTTAACATTAAAATATTTTACATATTGATAACCCATATTGATATTTTAAAGTTGATATAAAATTATATTATGTCATGTGGACATCAAAACCTTCTATTTATTTATTTATGACTCACAGTGAGGGAAATATTTTTACCACATTGGATTGTAATATCGAAAACAAATTGAGTGACTATAATGAAGTTAGGATTATTGATGTTTTATAATGCTTTTAATTAATAAAACTAAACATGCATTCTCATTTTTATATAATTCTACTTTGAGCACAAAGGAATCACACATGACCGTCATGCAGTGTTGGAATTTGGATTTTTCTTTACCCATCATATAATTTTTTTGACGTTTTGAGTCCTTATGCTTTCCATCGAGAAACTTCATGTTTAAAATGTTTCCCTTCCAGAATAATGTTCTCATAATAAATTAATCCTTCATCAATAAGTACTTGATTAAAAAATGACTTTTCAAGAAACGTTATGTTTAAAAATTTTCCCTTCAAGAGTGGTGTTCTTATAATAAATTAACCCTTCATCAATAAATACTTGATTAAAAAATTATCTCTCAATATGGTAATTAGGTTAAAAATTTAAGATATTTATCATAAAACAAAAAACAAAATGACCACAACACACAAATGACATATTAAATCTAGAATTTTGGTATGAAATTGGATGAAACGCTCATAATAAAATCTTTGGAACCTAACATGCCATAGCATTTGTATATATGAGATATGACTAAGGTGATCTTATGGGACATATAAGATGACATCTTTGGAACCTGACATGCCATAGCATTTGTATATATGAGATATGACTAATGTGATCTTATGGGACATATAAGATGACGAACAAAGTAATATCACTTAATGTTATCAATGAAAACTTAAAAATAGATTAATTAATATAGTTTATGTTATGATTTACATAATTTAATATATATTAACAACAAAAACCCATTAAATCATAAATAAAACAAAACACTTAAATTGACTCAAAATCATAAGAATCTTTTTCTTGATTTATGTTTCAATATATATATAGATAAAAGTTAAAAATAATTATATAATTATAATTGAAAACAAATATTTTTAATGTGGTTTTTTCAGATTTATTTTTACTATAGTTTAACTAGGTGGAGGAGTTGCCTAGAAAGTTATGGAAATTATTGGTATATTTAGAGAAAATCTGGCAAGGATTTTTGCAAATCCAAGTTATAGTTGTTAAACTTCAAAATTTTAGGTGTCCTTGAGGTTTTTGATGGTGCTAAATCCATTTCCACCATAAAAACAAGATTCAAGCATTTTTTTATAATATAAAACTCACCACGATCTTAAAAAATTATAATTTGTGTTTATTAATAACTTTCACGGTTTTGGGAAATACATATTCAAATTAAATCAAATCAATGAAATTGAAGGGGAAAGCTAACATGGGTTGCTCGTAGGTATCGAGTGCTGTGGTGGACGTGAAATGATAAATTGATCCCTGAGCTAGGCTCTGAGTCTCTACTAGTGGAGTCCAGACTCAGCGTGAAACGATAAATGGATGGCTGAGCGAGGCGAATTAGTCTTGACCGTTGACTCTGGGTCTCTACTAGTGGAGTCCAGAGTCCAACGACTGACATGCTGCAACCTATTGTCCATGGCGGCATGCTATGCTATAATTTTCATCTAAGAACACTACAGGTTTATTATCTCGAATCTAAGGAGTGAATACATGTTTTAGTCAGTTGTATAGTCAATGATAGATACAAAATAAAGTAAAAAGAAATGAATATCAATAACGTTTTCAAAAAATTGTTGCTCCCTTTTTCGAACCTTTTATCCAGAAATGCATTTAATCAATAGAGATTGTTTATATAACGCACTTTAGTGAAACGACAAATGCATTTACTTTTCCGAAACTTTTGTCTTGAAATCAATAAAGTTTGTGCATATGGATCCTTTGTTGAAACCAAAAATGCATGCATTTATTGTATCATTTGAAGCTCTACAAGTTTCGTCGCAACTAAAATGTGGGTGTGTTTGTTTTGATGAAGTAGAATATAGACGTCCATTCATCATGTCCATAGTAAGATTGGATATGATATCTATAAGTTGAAATCAAAAGCCCTTTTTGTGCATGTGAACTTTAACATAATTCTTAAACATCATGCTTTTTGTCAGGGGTCTTTTAATGTAGTGAAAATCATAGACATTAACTTTTGTTGTGTGGGATTCATTTAAGAACATTTTGATATTTTAATTTGGCATGAAATGTAAATCATGTAATTAGTCATAAAAAATAGACTTATGTGTCTATTACTTAGGAAAGAATTTCAAGTAATCAAGAAGTTTTAGTATATGTTTTACTATAGCAGTTAAGGTGTTCATGGTGGGAATGAATGGGATTAATTTGATAAGGATATTCATCAACTTAAGTTTTAGTTGTATATGTCTTATTATAGCAGTTAAGGTGTTTAGGGTGGGAATGAATGAGATTAATTTGATAAGGATATTCATCAACTTAATGTTAGTAGGTGACATTATTCGTTTGTGTCTATTGCTATTAGCATAAGGGTAGGTATGTTCATAATCATATATTATCACATATAAACCATCACAATAATTGTAAGATAACTAACAAAAAGGAAGATATAGTGATATAATTAATTATTAATATAATAAATTCAAAGGTCCATAAAGGAGGTGGGAATGTCAAATGTAGTATACTCACCCAATAGCTACTTAACCATTATGTTAGTATGAGATATTAATCCCTTGTGGCTACACCTATAGACTTACACATAGTGGTATGTTGAGACTTATATTCTATACCAAACCAATTCTTAAAATCAATGTGGGATTAGAAAAAAAGAGAGGACATTTTATACTCATAGAATCAATTCCAATATACCATAATATAAACATATATGACTATTGTTCCACACATGCTCACCAACAAAACACATTGCATAGAGGGGGAGAGCAAGGTCAAGGAAGCATATTCAACCCATAACAAATCAATGCATATATACCAACATGACATCCCATACAAAGGAGGAGAGAAAGGAAAATAAAGGAAGAATACTTACCCCACAACTAATCAACACGCACACATATGCACAAACACACACAACATGCCCCATGAAGGAGGATGGGAAGGTAAAATAATGAAACATACACACCTTATAAAAAAGCAGCTATCATGTTAGTAGAATATACTAGTTCCATGTGGCTACCCGCATTGACATAAGGATTATGGTACATTAGGAATTTATATGTTACTATATACCAACCCTCAGGACTAATCCTGGATAACACCTAAGGAGGAGAAAATATTTTAAAGCTATGTAAGAAATTCCAAGATGTCATAATATATGCATATATAATTCTTCTTTCACACACACACACACACACACATATCAAAATAACACAACTCATATAGGAGGAAAAGTCCAGGTAAGAAAGCATACTTTCCTTGAGGCAATCAACACACATGTATGCACATAAAACCCAACTCTCAATACCCTAACCTTGTCGAGGGCATGTAGTGAGAAACAAAAATGAGGTGATTACTTAGCACATCGACTTCCTCAAGGTGAAACTATTGTATAAAATACCCATTTGGGCAAATAGTAAATTGTTGGAAAGAACCATCTAAGAAATATGACATTTAAATTGGGCTAAGGGATTCCATGGAATTGCCAAAAAATAATTATTTAGGCCCCCCTAGAAGTTTGGACGCAAAAACCCACAAAAGAAATCCCAAGAAGATAGAGAAAATTTAAAAATTGAGTTAGTGGAAGAGGTTGACAACTATTGATATCCATTTGAATTAATTAAGAAAATATACACAGATAATAGGTGGAATATATCAACCAGGAAATAAAATATTCATGTAGAGAACAAGGCATTCAACATCAAGACTCTATTCCCTACACCCATCAACAAAATGGCATTATTGAAAGGAAACACTATACATTGAAAGAGAGGGATAATTACATGATTTGGTACAAGAACATATAACCTTCCATCTCAGTTGAAACAATTAATTAGGTCAATTATCTTTATAATTGGATGTCTCATAGGGCAGTGTAGCATATGACCAGTGGAATTTGGATGCGTGTTAAGATTGAGGTTTCTTTTTTAAGAATATTTGGTAATCCCTTATGGGATTTAATTCTAGATGAAAAGCATAAAGAAATGGAAAACAAGAATCAAACACTAATATTTTTTCGCTACTATTAGGACATGAAGGTATATAGGGTGTTTGACCCTACTTCCAAGCTAATATTGATTTGAAGAGAGATCCACTTTGATGTGCACAATAATTTGACACTATCTTCTTCTCCTTACTTAAATTTTAATCTTTATAATGGTCCTAATCATGTTGATGGATTTGTAGATACTGGATATGATGGATGTTTTGTTGAATATCATTAGCAATAAAAGAATCTACCATCGTCACCACCAGAAATTGACTAATCTAATCAATAACAACTTTTTTCAAGGTCAACCTTTGAGGAGGCATCTACATAAAATAAATTAGCTTGATAAATATGACTATGAGACCATTAGTTTCAATTATCTTACTTCCAATTAGCCACAATCAATTGGAATCTCACTCCTAGGTCATGTCATTTACAAGTATACAAAACAATTTTATGATGTTATTGGAATACTTGAGTGGGAATATTTCATAATAGAAGAGTATTCAATCTTGATTAAGAATCAAACTTAGGATCTTATTCCATATATATTAAATGGCTAGTAAATGTAGATCAACATAAAGATGCTTACTTCATGATATATCTCACATTGTCAAAATTTAAAATAGTCACAAAAAAGAAACTAAATTATATTATTATTATTATTATTATTTAAATTGTGGTTCATGGTCATTGGGTGGCCACTACATCCATGGGAAATAAATTGGGTTCATTGA
>APFE030035579.1:220570-249699 GCA_000404065.3 Pinus taeda | reverse complement strand
ATTATTATTATTATTATAAAAAATAATATGGGTTAAACATATATACATTATGATAACACCTAAGGAAGATAGGATATTTTAAAATTATGAAGAAATTCCAAAATGCCATAGGATATACATATCCAGTTGTTGTTTCTCTCTCTCTATCTCTCACTCTCTCACACCTCAAAGAATAGACAAAGGGCAAGTAAAAAAACGTACTCACCTTGCAAGCAATCAACACGCATGTACCCACATGACACACTCTAGAAAGGAGGGTGGGAAGACCAAAAGATGGAAGCATACTCACTAGCAAGGAATCAAATCATTTTCACCCATGCAACATGTCCCAATGTCCCATATAGGAAGAGGGAATGAATAAGCAAGGAAACATAATCACCGTGTAGGGTGAAAACATAAAGGTGGGTAACACTTTTTGAAATAAGCCTCAATAAGGAATTGTAATTTTCATTGTTTTAACAAAGAAAACAAAATGAATGAAAGATATTGACCATGAAATTAATAATCTCTCAAACAATATTTATAATTTTTGGATGAAATATTCTAAAGTTTCTTAATCAAGAGTTTTAACATTAGAGGAAATTTTAGCCTAAAAGTTACCATGAAATTTTCATGTAATTTCCATGTCATCATATGTAAACCAACCAAAATCCTTTAAATTTAAAAAGAGGTACATGTAAATATTTTTAAGGGAAAATGAGAAAAACATTTTTTTTAATAGTATTTTTGGCTTATCTCCTTATAGGTTTACTCAAATTTCTAGTGTAGACACTCGTTAGATGTGGAATTAAATTCTAAATCCAATTAGTACCCATTATGCATACTTTTGAGAAGCCTCACATTGATAAAAATTGAAGATATATAAAAAAATGTGTTCAACATGCGTTTTTAATGTATCTTCAATTTTTATCAATGTGGGTCTTCTCAGAAGTATGCATAATGGGTACTCATTGGGTATGAAATTTAATTCCACAACCAATGAGTTTCTACACTTGAAATTTGAGTAAACCTATAAGAATAAGCGAAAAATACAATTTTAAAAAAAGTTGTTTTCTTCTTTTCCCTCCAAAATTCATAACTATTATTTTATTAGTTTAACTATTATTCTATTCCTTTTAGGCTTAAATTTCCTCTAATGTGAGTTTACTTGGAGTTAAAAGTTTCCAAAAAAAATGTTTGGGTGAACTAAGTCTAACAATTATTTAAAGTTCTTAGAAAACATTATGGATGAGAGTTAACATAACCATAATTTAATAGTGTCATAAATTATTCCCTCTAAAGAGTAAGGATTCTCTTGCTAAATTCTTCATAGAGAATCTTCCAAATTATGCGTTGAAAATATTGTTAAATTTAAATTAAGAGTTTTTATAACATGAAATATAAACCAATCAATTAATTATTCCATATTTTAGCCAATATTACTATGGAGCTTTGTTGAAAAATGCAACAAGAAAATCCTAATTTATTTTTTTCCTTGAATTAAATTGTAATTATAATTCTCATAGCAACTTGTAATGGTTAACTAAGTAATTTTGACTTAGTTGGCTTAGTTAATTCGAGTTGGGAGTGTATATAGAGTCATGTAGAGTGATTCTTAAATTTTAGGGTGTAGGAATTTACAAGGTAAGTTCCTCAGACAGAAAAACAAAGGACACCGCTCACAGAAAGATCACAGATCAATACACTAGTATTATTGATGTGGTTAAAACCCTGAAAGAGGGAAATAGTCCACGACTTGAGCCAACACGGCCACTTCAGGTAATTTATTAATAGAAGAATGAAAATTTACATAAGCTTCTATCATGAACGGTTAACCTACAAATGGCCCTCCGTGCTCTTTAAATAGAGATCATGGACCAATCGGGTGTTTAGCCACGGATCAAGTGTCGGTAATACTGAGGAGAGAATGAACCGTCATATCACTTCATGTCTAGAACATATCATGAACATCGGATTATAACTTACAAAAGTACATAGTAAAGAAACACACTTTACCTAACTCTACATTAGACCAAGTTATACTTAATTATTTCCTATTTGTTGGAATATCCTAACATCCCCCCTTAAGAACAACTTGGGATAGGATTGAAGGATGTACAAATATGACACAATAGGAGAAGGAAGGAGGCACCAGAGCCTATCCCCCCTTAGTGAAAACTTCCTGAACTCCAACCATAAATTGAAGTTTGGTAAACTTCACCTCTGTGAGAGCCTTTGTAAAGATGTCTGCAACTTGATCATCTGTTGAACAATATTGCACTTCAAGAACATGGTCATGAATGAGCTTTCTAATGAAGTGCATGTGCAGTTCAATGTGTTTGTTGTGCTGATGTTGGATTGGATCTTTGCATAGTTTAATGGCAGTTTGATTATCACACCAAAGTGTAGTCAGATGCTGTTGCTGAAAGCCAAACTCTGATAGGATCTGACGAAGCCACAGGGCCTCCTTACTAGCTTCTATGACACCACGATATTCTGCTTCTGCTGAAGACAGAGAAATGACACTTTGTTTCTTGCAAGTCCATGTAATAGTTCCTTAACCAAGAGTAAACACATAACTTGCAATAGACTTATGATCATTAGGGTCACTAGCCCAATCGGAATAAGTGAAACCAACCAATAGAGGAGATGCCTATGCACTATAATGACTCCCAAACTGAACTATACCTCGAACATAACAAATTATTCTTTTAGCTGCTTTCTAATGACTTTCATGTGGGTTTTTCATAAACCGAGCAATAAGGGCAACAACAAAGGAAAGGTCGAGATGAGTATGGGTCAGATACAAAATTTTTCCTACAAGTTGACAGTATAAGGTACCATCAACTTCAGGGGAAGTACAAGTGACTGAAAGTTTGGCTCCAGAATGAAAGGAAGAAGGGGTTGGCTTATAGTCTTCCATGTGAAAATGGCGTAGAAGATCACATGCATACTTGGACTGGGAAAGGGAAATACCTTCCTTGGATTGCAACACTTGAAGACCAAGAAAATAATGCAAGTGTACTAAGTCTGTCATTTCAAAATTCTTTTTAAGGCTAGACTTCATATGGTTTATAAGGTTGGGATCACTACGAGTAAGGATAAGATCATCAACATAAGAACAAGAATGATAAGAGACTTGCCCACTTTCTTGGTGTAGACAGTATTGTCATAATGACACCTAGAAAAGCCAGTTTCTAAAAGAAAGCTATCCATTTTAGCATACCAAGCTTGAGGGGCTTGCTTGAGACCATAAAGGGATTTCTTAAGCCGACATACAAGGCTAGAGTCTGTTTGTATAAAGCGAGTAGGTTGTTCCATATAGATTTCTTCATGCAAGCGCTACAACAAAACAAACAATTTGTGCCAGATTTAGCACCAGATTTTAGTGCATTTTTTCTCAATTGGGATGAGAAGTTTGGCACTAAATCTGGCTCTATTGTACAATTTTTAAAGCGTCCTTTTTTGCACCAAATTTTGCATCTTTTTTTACGCCAAATTTTGCATCATTTTTTGCACCAAGATTTTCATTTGGTTTTACAACAGGTTTTGCTTCTAGTTTTATGCCATTTTTTGCATCGTTTTTTGCATCGTTTTTTGCTTCCTCTTTTGTGGCATTCTTTGCTTCTAGTTTTGTGTCGTAATTTGCATCGATTTTTACACCATCTTCGGCATTCAATTTAGTCCATTTTTTTACATCTAGTTTGTGCCAATTTTTGCATCTAGTCTTATGCCATATTTGCTTCTAATTTTGTACTTATTTTTACATCTATTTTTGTGCAAGTCTTTCTGCCTTTTTTAACACCATTTTTTCCATCCATTTTTGCACCATATGTTGAATCTGATTTAGTTCCAAATTTTGCATGAATTTTTGCACCATTTTTTGCATCCTATTTTGCACCATATTTTGAATCTAATTCTACATCATTTGTTGCATCCAATTTGACATCATTTTTAACACCATTTCTTGCATCCAATTTTGCATCCTTTTGAGCATCTAAATTTGCATCCTATGCTGAACCATCTATTGTGTCCACCTTTGCATCCCATTTTGTGTCTATTGTTACGTTCAATTTTGAGCCATTTTTTTCGTCTACTTTTGCATTTATTTTTACACCAAGTTTTGAATAATTTGTTGCACCTCATTTTACATCCAATGTTGCATCTCAATTTTCATCCAAATTTGAGCCATTTTTATGCCCATTTTTGCACCATTTTTTCTTCTTTTTTCTCTAATTTTGCACAATTTTTTATGTTCAAATTTGCATCCTTTTTGGTATCTAATTTTGCATCCTTTTTGGCATCAAAATTTGCATCCTTTTTTCTACCACATTTAGTGTCCACATTTGCATCTCATTTTTCACCTAGATTTTAGTTTGAATTTTCATCTAGTTATGCATCATTTTTGGAATCCTTGGTTTCACCCCTTTTTAGTCCCATTTTGCATCTTGTTTTGTGTATTTTATTACATCATTTTTGCACCCAATTTTGCATCGTAATTTTACACCATTCTTTGCATCCTCATTTCGGTTTCCATTTTTTGCATCCTTGTTTGTAGCCAATTTGGTATCCTTTTGTATTCCCTATTTTTTCCCTTCTTTCTGTCTAGTGTTTCACCCTTTTTTAATTTCACTTTAAAACCCTTTTTGTTTCATTGTTTGCATCTTGTTTTGGTGGCTAGTGTAACATCCAATTCTACTCCTAATTTTTCATCCATGGTTACATCCACTTTTGGCTTCTTGTTTAGAGTTTTACTTTTATTTCCATTTATGATCCCCTCTGTGGGTTCATTTTACTAATTTCATTTACATAATGAAATATATTACAGATCTTTTTAAGACATGGTTAGATGAACATAAAACCCTCTCAGTTTATCTTGGAAACCTAGGATAAACCAATTAAGAGAAAGGTTGTTCTAAGGCTCAGTATTCTTAGTAGATCAAAATGTAGAGTATATATCAAGAAAGAGAAAAGGAATTCCTGTGAGTCCTCACATGAAAGTCTTCTTGGAGCTTTTAGTGTAGCTAGGAAGTGCTCCTAGTTAGATCCAAAGCTTGGTCCTACACATAAGAGAGAGAATAAATCAACCTTCACAGCATAATATCCTGATAATCAAAACTATCAGAAACATATAAATATTATTGAATAAATAAATATAAACCAAAATCCCATACATTGATTAGTTAAATATAATAAGTAAAGAATGAATTGAAACATATGGAAGGAAGAACAAATGATCTATATTAATAAAGAAGTTGGAGGAAAGTTACAACAATCAAATGTAGTTGTAGCAGCACCTCCCCTAACTCCTATCTCCAAAACTCTCCCTCTCAAGATAGATCTCAGTAGTGTCACAAAGCAAGAATTCCCATCATTTTCTCAATGGCCAAGCCTCCAATATATAGGAAAGTGAAGGCTATGAAAATTTCCCAAATTCCTCACTACTTCAATTTGGGAAAAATCTTTTGGGTGAATAATGTTTCCTCATATAAAAAATGGCCTTTTCCACTTTTTAGATGCTTTTGTGCTTAGGAAAAAATTCCCCATGCTTTATGGCTCTTTTTCGCTTTTGTATACTTTTATTTTTTAGGAAAAATCTAAATATGAGGATAAATAGATCACATTACACCATATGAGTTTCCGAAAGTGAACAAGAGTGTCAAATTCAAATTCTAGTTTGCTTATGTTTTAGTTTTTTTTTCTAATATATGTTTAGATTTAGTAGTTTTTATTTTCTAAAAAATATATTTAGTTTTTGGTATTTTATTTCTATAAGAAAAATTATATTTTGTTTTTATAAAAATGGATTTTAAACATTCCATTCATGCTAAATTTGTTTATGATAGGAGCTTAAATTATATATAAAAAAGTAACTTAATGCCATGTGTTTTCTCGTTGAGATGGGTATTATACATCTCTTCCTTGTTAAGTTATAGAATGTGCTTGGTTTTTCTTAATGCAATAAAACTAATTATGCTCTTCATTATATCTTGATATGTTCATCTTGAACCTAATAAAACAATAATGTTAAAATAGATTTTCCTTTTTTTTTTGTAGATCTTTGTCCCCATTAATCTTGGTCGTAATAGATTAATTGTCTTATGGTGGCCTTGAGTGGTCACTTCCATTAGTTGCATGCTTTTTAGTTTTTTGTTAGTGACATTTCTTAGGCTCGATAACATGTTATTTAATTGATCAAAATGTGTTATTGTCCATATTATTGTTAAATATTAATATTACATATGTTGGTTTTTGAGCATGGTTTAGCAAAATGTTCCTAAAAGGTTTATACATTGTATCTTATAATGCAATGATTCATTGCTTGATGAAATTGTTTTGGATATTTTTTTTTAATGATTCATTGATTGATGAAATTGTTATGGATATTTTGTTTTAGTATATTAACTTGTATGTGATAAAGTCAAAAGTCACATCTTTTTTAGATTTTCATTCGTCAATTTCTCTTAAGGCCATCTAGTTCACCATTCAGTCCCAGGTTGAGGAAATATAGGAGTCATGAAGTGGAATTTCCCAAGAACTTAAATCTTAAGACATGTTTTTTTTAGTCACATTATACATCTTGTCTATGTAAATTCTCAATGAAAATAGTCTCATTGAACATGAAGGGCCTCAATAATAAAAGAAAAAAAGCCTCCTAAAATAAAAATGGTACACAAAGCACCCATTAATAATGTTGATATAAGAAACACAAATATTAAGTGAGGTTCTACCTCATATAATTAGCAAATGAGGGAGGAATTTCCAAGTAGTAGTGGTTGATGCTTAGAGATTCTTGGGTGGAATGGTTATTATTTGAAATGATCAAGACATGAAGGTTACCAATATTTTTACCTCTTTTCACATTATGACAATACAATTTTAGTTAATTGACGTCAAGGCCTACTACCATGTATCCAATGTCTATGACTCCAATATCACAAATGGAAAACCTCTATTTCTGAATTCTATTTCCAGCACAAGTAATTTATACTCCCCATCTCCATGGATTATTGGGAGTGACTTCAATATTATCAAGTGTGTCGAGGAAAAGAAAGGATGAATCACAATGTTTAACAAGATATTTTGTAAGCTATACCATTAAATCCCCAAAGTATTCTCCATTAAAGTTGTCAAGCAATGAGTCTCCAACCCACACATGTGGATCAATGAGATGTAGTACATGTGTGTGCGGTGACTAACTTAATACACTGTTCTAATAACTCCACAAACTTATGTATTTCACTCTGTCACATAAATTTACAATAGTGTGACATAAGTAGACCAAGAGTAGACATGAAACCCTTAGGAAAGAAGCATTCCCTAGATCCTTAGTTAGGTGCTTAAATGATGAAGTGAAAATGCAAGGGGAAAGAGGACTTCGTGATTTAACCATCACAAACATGTGATCAAGTGTGACTAGGAGTGTATATATTCATATTTTTCCCAAATAGGGAGTGAGTACATGAGTTACCATTCATTGGGCTTTCTTTTTCTTATATATAGGACTTAGGGAATAAGGTTTTCATAAGTTTGGCATAACTCATAGATATAACATTTACATGAATTTTTACTTCAACCTTAGAGTTTAGACTTAGATAGATCATTATACTGTATCTTTAATGATTTTGGCTTTCACTTTTTTATTTTATTTCATCACAAATGACAAATGGGGAAATATTTTGCCACAAATATATGAATGATTAATCATAAAGGCATCATGCAATGAAAACAAATTAATGATGCTATTCTCTATGAAAATGATGGGTATTCTTGAGAAAAGCTTATGCTTGTGGATGTCTCCCCTCTAGTTGAGAGGGAGTGGGGGTAGACACCATATTATCCATGTGTCATGTACTATGGCCAGGACTAACAGTAATAAGCCTAGTAAAGACACCAGTAAGGATAATGGTGGATTGGATAAACATTTGGGACCAATATTCTTTGAGAATTTGTACTTTGACTAGGACTAACCACCATAGGTCAAGTACATTAATCCAAGATAAGAATAGTCATGAGGATCGACATTTCCTAGTGTCAAATATTATGATAGTGGATTAGGAAATGATCATGTGAGGACATACTTGGTGAACATCTTGGTGGGCTAAGTTCCTAAAGAGGGAGGGGTGTCCAAATTTATGCCTCCCAACATTGTTCTCTGATCTAATGGAGAGATAGAACTTGTTAGTAAAGGCCTTGCTATTTTGATAATGTTACCTATTATGATGTAAATCATCATTGATGCTTATCAATACAGAGCCCTTCTTATATGTATATTTCAACTTGAGAGTACTTTTTTGTCTCATTATGAGTACCTCCCTAATTTAGAGGGAGTGTCATCATCTTCATTATCCCCACCATCACCACCATCATCGTCATCATTATTTTCGTCATTTCATTATCATCATAATCACCATTCATGTCATCATGATCATGATCATGATCATGATCATCATGATTATGGACATTGTCATAAATTATTCATAATTATAGGTACTGTACAAACTATAATCAACCCAAAAAATGTTATGAGTGCTCAAAAAGGGTTGTTAGGATACATGATATATGCAAGAGAAATAACAACTTTATTTTTTAGAGATGATCGATGATCATCATCATCACTACCATTATCATCGTCATTATAATTGTCATCATTCCCATCATCATAGTTAATATAATTTCTATCATAATTGTTGTTATCTTCATCATGAACATCATAACCATCATTCATGTCATTATTATTGTTGATGATGACCAAGATGAAAATAATGATAATGATGATTAAATGATGATGACTTGGAAGACAACGCCAAAGATAATAATTATTATTATGACCATGACAACATTTAAAAGTTGGGAAGAATGGCCAAGGTCATTAGCATCGTCATCATCATTGTCATTGTAAACCCCATCGTCTTTATCATCATTTTCATTATCATAACAATCGAAATTCATGTCATCGTCATCATCGTTATAATTATTGACATTGTCATCAGTTGTTCATAATTTTGAATGTCATAAGAAATATCATCAATGCAAAAAATATGATGTGCATTGGAAAAGGGATGCAAAAGTGAACAAAAAAATGGGGGTAAAAATAGGCATAAAATTGGATGAAGAGTGGACACAACATAAGTAGATGCAAAAAAAGACAGAAAATGGACACAAAAGTGGATGAAAAAGTAGATGCAATAGTTGATGCAAACTTGAACACAAAATAGGATGCAAACATGGATGAAAAAGTGGAAGAAAACATGGGAGAAATAGTAGGCATAAAACTTAGCATGAATTGTGTTGAAACAAATTTGGATACAATAACGAATGTAAAAAAAAGACACAAATTTGAATGCAAAAAGTAGGAAAACATGGATGCAAAAAGGGATCTAAACATGGGCCAAACATGGCTGCAATAGTGGACACAAAACTAGTTGCAAAATTGGACGAATCAAAAGTGGATGTAAAAATAGATTCAAAATGGGATGCAAAAAACATAAACAATATTTGATGCAAACTTGGACAAAAAAGAGGATGAAAATGTGGATGTAGAAGTGGAAGAAAATGTGGGTTGAAATGATAGGCATAAGATATGGCACAAATCATAGCACAACAAAAGTGGATGAGAAAGTAGATGTAATAATAGACACAAAAAAAGACGAAAAATTAGATGCAAGACAAGATGTTATAAGGGATGTAAAAGTGGATGCAAACACGGGTGCAATAGGAGAAATAAAATTGGATGTAATGGAATTACATGCAAAAGAAGATACAAAATAAGATGCAAAACCCAAGACAAAAGTGGATGCAAAAATAGATGCAATATTTTATGTAAAATAGGATGCGAAGGTGGATGCAAAATTGAAAGTAAACGCAGGTACAATGGTAAGTGCTAAACATGGCACAACTTGTGTCACAACAAAAGTGGATGTAATGATAGATGCAAAAAAATAAGCAAATGAAGATGCAAAAAGGGATGTAAAACTGGGCGTAAACATGGGTGCAACAATGGATGCAAAAGAGGATGCAAAAGTTGATGCAACAAAATTCGATGCAAAAGTAGATGCAATATGAGACACAAAACCTGATGCAAATATTGACGCAAAAGTGGATACAAAAAGGGATGCAAAAATAGATGTAAAATTTGATGAAAACCTAGATGTATATGAGGATTCAATTGTGGATGCAAATTTAGAAGCAAAAAAGGGTGCAAAGTGAGGTGTCAACTAAGTGCAAATTATGGCACAAGAAAAATGAATGCAATAGTGGACACGATAACAGATGAAAAAGAGGATGTAAATATGGATGCAAAAAAATATGTAAAAGTTGATGCAACAAAAGTAGATACAAAATTAGATGCAAAACTAGACACAAACCTTGATGCAAAACTTGGCACAAAGGGGATGAAAAAAATATGCAAAAATGGATGAAAAAATTGATTTAAAAAATGATGCAAAAGAGGATGCAAGAGATGATGCAAAAGTTGATGCAAGTGTAGGCGCCAAAAGTGGATGTAATAGACGATGAAAATTTTGGTGAAAAAAAATTAGGTGCCAAAGTTGATGAGAAAACATGGTGCAAAGGATGGCACAAATCTTGGCATAAAACCTAGCGTAAAACTTGGTGTAAAATCTGGTGCAAAACTTGTTACAATACTTGGTGCTAAACTTGATGTAAGACTTAGTGCAAAACTTGGTGCAATCTTTGCATCAAGTTTTGCACCATATTTGATAAATGGACACAAATAGCACCAAAAATGAGCCCTGAACGCAAAAAAGGAAGCAATAATGGATGCTAATCACAGGTTTTTGTTGTAGTGAAGTGTCCATTCAAGAAGGCAAATTTAAGATCCATCTGATGGACTACCCATTTGAAAGAGGCAGCAAGGGAAAGAACAAGGCAGATAGAGTTCATTTTGGCAACAGGGGAGAAGGTTTCAGTATAGTCAATGCCTTCAACTTGTGAAAAACCCTTAGCAACAAGACAGGCTTTATGTTTATCAATTTTTCCATCTGGGCCATACTTGGTTTTGTAAACCCATTTGCATCTAACCAGTTTTCGTCCCTTTGGAAGAGGAACAAGATCCCATGTATCATTTGCCAATAATGAACGATATTCTTCAATCATAGTTTCATCCCAATCTGGATGGCCTGAAGCTTCTACAAAGGTGTTAGGATCATAATTCACTGAAGCTTGAGCCAGTAAAGAAGAGGCTCTATCGAAATGAGAACATGTGCGACGTTGATCTATAGGATCACCGGCAAGAGCACCTGCTGCATCCCAAGTAGCACGGACCCATTTTGGAAGCTGAGGAGCTGAAGGAGGATCCTGAGAAGGTTGGGGAGGATTATCATCCTCGCTATCATCATCTGAAGAAGAAATATTTTTAGAAGTAGAAGGGATAGAGAGAGGTGGCACATTCGCCGCACTAGGCTCGTAACCTAATATATTTTCAGTAAACTTTACATCTCTTCTAATGATAACATTTTTGGACTTAAGTGGAATAAGTATATATCCTTTGACATCTTCAGAATATCCAACAAAAATACATTTTTCACTCTTAGGTTCTAAAGCTTTATGTTTCTCATCTGGAAGATGGGCCCATGCTTCACTTCCAAAAACATGAAAGTGATTTACATCTAGTTTAATTGAGTTGCATGCTTCTTCTGGAGTGATGTTATTTAAAACCTTGGTAGGAGTGCGATTTACTATGTAATTTTCACAGTTAATTGTTTCTACCCAAAAACTAAGACTAAGTCCTTTAGATTGAAGGATACAATTAACCATTTCCTTTAAGGTGTGATTCTTCCTCTCAGCTACACCATTTTGTTGTGGAGTATATGGAATAGTATGTTGCATTTGAATTCCATTCTCAGTGCAAAAGTTGATGAATGTTGTTGTTAACATATTCTTCCACCATTATCAGATCTTAGCTTAAGAATTTGATGTCTAGATTGTTTTTCAACAAATGCATTAAAGGCCAAGAACATGTTTTAAATACTTTACTCTTGAGTTTTAAGAAGTATACCCAAGTGCGTTTGGAGAAATCATCAATGAAAGTTAAGAAATACTTGTAGCCAAAGAATGAAACAACTGGAAGTGGACCACATAAATCACTATGCACAAGCTGTAAAGGGGCTGAGGCGTGCCAAGAGGCACTTTTTTGAAAACTATCTCGATGATGTTTTCTGAGTACACATCCGGAACAAACACCATCTCTGCAAGATACTATTGGAAGACCTATCACCATATTTTCTTTACATAGATTCTGAAGAGAGCAATAGTTTAAGTGACCAAATCACTCATGCCAAAGTTTACTGACTTCATTGTTATGAGCAACAAATACTAAGGAAATATTTGATGACCCAAAGTTGTTAAACTTATACAACCTTGTAGAATCATCAGCAATGCCAGTAGCTAAAATTTGTCTAGGATCTCTTAGTTCCTTAATTACAACATCGTGAGGTGAAAATTCAATGATTTTACCTTCACCTGAATGAGTTATCTGATAAATAGATAGAAGGTTGCAGGATAAGGTTGGAACACATAATACATCATTAAATTGACCATTGTCTATATGAACAGTTCTAGTCCCTACAACACTAAGAGATTTATCATCACCAACATATATATTTTTGGTGTTACAATCATTTAAAGAAGAAAAAATGGCTTTGTTTTTGTCCATGTGATAAGAAGCTCCAGAATCAATAAGCCACTCATGAGAATGAGAAGAAGAAGATGCATTTAGTGCATAACCACACCGAGATTCTTGAAAACCACATGCAGAAAGTGCTATTCCTGAAGATGAAGTTGAAGTTGAAGAGTGCTCCAAATGGATGTTATGCTTCTTCATTGCTGCTTCCAAGGCTTCCATCTTCTTAAAGAATTTAGATTCTAAGTGGCCATCTCGATTACAAAAGTGGCAATGTCTATCAGTCTTCTTCCCTTTGTTTTTATTTTTCTTATCATTTTGACGCTGAAATTGCTTAGGACCCTTGTTTGGTTTAGGACCATTCTTTTTAGGATACAATTTCTTAGGATTCTTTGAATTTGGTTGCTATTGAGCGGCTAAGGCTTTCTTAGAAGAGTTTCCAAGATTAAGAAGACCAAGATGTAAGAGTTTTTCTTGTTATCTTATTAAAGAATCACAAAAGGCATCAAAGGAAGGGGAATTGTAGTCTTTTCCTTGAGAAATGAAGGCTTCTCTTGTAGAATGGAAGGTGGAAATAAACACAGAGTAGGCTAGTCCCAACTTAGTAAGAATGGAATAGATAAGGTTACCATCTTCTTTCTTAACCTTAACACATTCCAAAAGAAGTCTAAGGGTCTTGAACTTGGACAGAAAATCTTCAATGGAAGAAAAACTATTGGGGTCCAATGTAAGAAACTCATTTTCGAGTTGATAGGCTCTAAGTTCATTTTTAATTCCAAAAACTTTAGTGATTTGTTTCATTGCTTCATTAGGAGCATCAAATTTTGCGATATGGAATCTAAGGTCTGGAGAAATAGAAATCCCTATCAACCCACGTGCTTGATAGTGCTTATTTTCCCATTTGGCTACCTTATCTTCATCTTTCAGTTTGGTTTCTTGGCCTGAGGATATTCTGTAAAGACCTTTACTTCTAAGTAAATCCACAATGTAGGACCACCATTGGAAGTAGTGGGTGATGTCAATAATAACTTGGCATGAAATTTCCATTTTAACAAAAACTGAAGCTACAGATGCTGAAACTAAGTGCTCCAATGGAAAGATCTCAAAAAATTACACTGATTAAAAAAAATGGCTCTCAAAAAACTTTCGGATGAAGAAGTTATGGCTTTTTGAAGAAAAGTTGTTGAAGATGTTGATGAAGTGCAGGAATGCGCGGAAATGAATGATAATGTTACATTTAAAAAAAATCCACCCCCTTTCCAAACTTAATCTAATTAGCTCAACAAAAAGAAAGACTTGAACTCAAGACCTATATTCTCATAAAGTAGCTTTGGACCAAGTAAGCTAGATTAAAAGATTAGTAATTTTTGAAAAAGAGGAAGGGGTTTTTCTATTTTTTTGTTTTTTTTGTTTTTTGTTTTTTGTTTTTTACTTGAGAAAGATCTTTTTCGCCTACAAAACAAAAAACACAAAACCCAACACGAACATACAAAAAAAAACAAACCTTACGGCTTGACGTTACCTTTAGCTAGAAACTAAATATTTTCCTCAATGTTTCTAATTTTCCAAGATCACACTAAGGCACAACGGAAAAGAGCATAAGCATGAAAAAAAATCCTTCCTTTCTGTTTCTAATTTGCTAAGATCGCACAGAGTCGCAGGGAAAAGAGCATGCGCAGAAATGAAAGTTATAGATCTAGCAATAAAAAAACCAAAGAGCTAAATAAACCGAAATAAACAGAGAGAAAATAACTAAAAACTGCAAATAAACATTGTATACCTACAGATATTAAAAATGACATACCTAGGGCTACCAGAAACTTTTTCACATCAAAAGGAAGGGGTTCCTCACTGGAACAGATGCTCCTAACATAGTAGAGCAGTCCTCTCGGCTTGAAAGCAGTCAGTGACAATAGATCTAGGAAACGACAATCAAATGTAGTTCTACCAGCTTCAGATTTGGATCACCAATGGATGCGGCCCTCAAATAGCTCCATGTAGGAATTTACAAGGTAAGTTCCTCAGAAAAAAAAGCAAAGGACACCGCACAAACAGATCACAGAACAATACACCTGTATTGTTGACATGGTTAAAACCCTCAAAGAGGGAAACCGTCCACGACCTTAGACAACGTGACCACTTTAGGCAATTTATTAATAAAAGAATGAAAATTTACATAAGCTTCTCTCATTAACGGTTAACCTACAAATGACCCTCCATGCTCTTTAAATAGAGATCATGGACCAATCAGGTGTTAAGCCATGGATCAAGTGCCGGTAATACTGAGGAGAGAATGAACTGTCGGATCACTTCATGTCTAGAACATATCGCGATCGTCAGATTGTAAGTTACAAAAGTACATAGTAAAAAAACACACTTTACCTAACTCTACATTAGACCAAGTTATATTTAACTATTTCCTATGTGTCGGGATATCCTAACATAGGGGCCCATGTTGAGTTCTTTTGAGTTGTAATTATTTAATTCATTTTAATTGAGTTAAATTCAATTAAACTAGTTCCAACTAATGGAGGAATTAGTGGCAGATCCAGTAGTGGGGTGTAACGAGCACTGCTCAACCAGTAAAATGAATATTCACTCACTTATAATTAACTCATGCATGTTAGATCATAGAAAGACCTAGTTGATATTAGAGTTCAGGGACATTATAATATCAGTTGTATAATCATCTGAATTGTACAGGAGGTGCATGCAATCATAGGAAGGCCTATGATGGATTGCACAATTATGGATGAGGAATTTCTCAATTAAATATGAGATAATTCCCAAGGAAAATGTGCAAGGGAATAGGAGCTTGGCAGGCAAAAAATTTAGCTAAGTATTGTTTAGAGCTTGTTTGTGAAGCAGTGAGACAGATTGAGATAGTGCAGAGGTTGCTCGGGCTTGAGAAAAGCATTGTAATATTCTCATGTTTTCTGATTAATGCAATATACAGATATCAAGGTTTTTTAACTGTGGATTTCCCAAGAAAATTATTGTGTTATGTGTGATTGAATTCTTTCTCTTTTATGCTTTGTAATTTCATCAATCGTTTATTGTTTCCTCTAATGAGAAAAGTAGATTCAAGTCAATTTTTTAGCATTATACAATATGCAGTTTGAATCTACAAGGAATTTCTACATGGTATCAGAGCTTAAATAACTATAGAAGAGGAGAATATGAGTTTGTAATTTGCAGGAGACATTGAATTTACAGTATCATACTTCAGATCCAACAGGATGTCGTTCTATGGATTGAGACTTGAATATGCCCTTAAGGGTAGTTTAAACTATATTTCTTGGAAGGGAAGGATGGAGGAAGTGTTGGAAGACAACAATATTAAGGAATTCATAGACAAAAACATTCGTAAGCCAGTTCATGTTTAGGATCTGGAAGAGTGGAGAAATTGTGTGGCAAAGGTGAGAAGGATTATCCTAGAAGGAGTTCGAGATGATATTGTCTGGAACCTCCACGGAAAGGAAACTCCTTTTGAAATGTGGAAGGCCTTGATGAACCTATTTTAAAATAGCAATGACCAAAGGAATTTGGCACTGAAGGACAAGCTCAGAAAGATCAAGATGGAGAAGGGTGATAGTATACCAAAGTACTTGACCAAGTTCACCCAATGTCAGGATGAACTTGGAAGTGTCAGTGTTATAATTGTTGAAGGTGATATAGTAAGCCTAGAATCTCTAGACCTTCCCAATAGTTGACACAGTTATCAAGACTCACCTAATGCTAGTGAGAAGCTACTAGAGTGGGAGTGGTTGTGGTCTAACTTGGTACAAGAAGAGATTCAATGGAACACCAAAGATGGATCCTTATCTAAGCATGATGGTAAGGATAACTGTGCCTTAGTTAGAAAGTCGAAGAAAGAGAAGGGGAATTCATCCCATTCCAAATCAAATTCTAGTTAAAGCAACAAAAAGAAGGACATGTCAAAGATTAAATGTTTGCTGTTTCACGAGCTTGGACACTATACCAAAAAGTGTCCTCACAATAAGGACAGTAAGAATCCCTCACGAGGAGTGAAAGGTGAAGCTCTTGCCTCAAAATTTGAAATGGATTTCAACCTCATCTCTTGCATGGTGACATCAGCGATGGCTAGTGTGTGGTACCTAGATAGTGGAGCCTCATTCCATTGACCAACAACAAAGAATTCTTCAATGAATTGGAGGAGAAGGACCTCCAGATTCACATCGGAATGGGATATGATGGGAGGTATAGTGCGACCAACATTGGTACTATTACCTTTTAGAGGGAGTCTAGTTCTCCTCTCACATTGAAATATGTCATGTATGTTACAGATTTGAGGAAGAATTTGGTTTCAATTGCCATGTTGGAGTACCATGGCTATAATGTGATATTTAGCAAGGGAAAGTCTTTCCTTCATCTCACAACCTCAGGACATGTGAAGTGGATCAGGGTTCAGGTGAAGAAACTCTACAAATTGGTTGTAGAAGACTGCGCTGCTTTGAGTACTAAAGTAGAGAAGGTGCAAAGCTTAGATATCGACGAGTTGTGGCATATAAGATTGGGCCAGTTGCACCACAAAGCTTTAAAGATCATGTATCAAATTTCTACAGTACTTCCCAAGGGTACAATAAAGCAAAGAGACATATGCTAAGGGTGTACATTGGGGAAGTACTCCAAATCTTCTTTTCATGATAAAGACAGTCGAGCAAAAGCGATCCTTGATAGATTTCACTCATATATGTGTGGATCGTTCTCGACAAAATCCACGGCCAAGCACATGTGTTATGTAATATTTGTTGATAATTTTTCTCGTAAGTGCTGGATTTTCTTCATGCAGAAGAAAGATCAGACATTCGTTCAATTTTGTGAATTTAAAGCACTTGTTGAGAAAGACACTAGAAATAAAGTTAAATCTCTCAGAAGTGATAACGGTGGATAATATGTGTCAAATCAATTCAAGAACTTCTATGCATCAAAATGCATATGACAGGAGTTAATAACACCTCATAACCCACAATAGAAAGGGGTGGCGGAAAGGAAGAACAAAAGCATTGCGGGAGTGCCACGAGCAATGTTACATGATCAAGGCCTACCGTTGCACTTATGGGTTGAAGCATGCAGCACATCTATTTATTTTCATAACAGAAGCCCTCATCGAATTCTCAGGATGAGTACATCAAAATAAGTTTTTTCAAGTAAGAAATAAGATGTGGCACACTTCAGGATCTTTGGTTCATCACTTTACTATCATTTTACCAAGGATACATGGAAAAAACTGGAGTAAACAACTGAGTTGGGCATATTTGTGGGGTACACTGATACACATCAAAAATATTGAGTGTACCTGCCATCCAACAAGATGACAATGGTTAATAGAGATGTGAAGTTTGATGAAGGGAAGGCCATGATATGTTCCCTTGACAGGGAGCTTCAATTACATGCAGAAGAGGAGATTTTAGCTCCAAAGGAGGAACCTTAGGATGATGTAGAGCAACCATATGCAGAGGAGTAGAGAGTGGAAGTAACCACTTATGTAGATACTTCCAAAGATGGAGGGAAGTGCACCAGATAGGCTGATAAATTGATACACCATATTGTCACACTGGCTACATGGATCTGATGAGTGAGAGTGTAGAGGTTGAGCCATCCTCATTCGAGGAAGCGGTGCAACAACTAGTATGGGTTGATGCAATGGTTGAGGAGTGTTTGGTCAATTTAATGTTCTTAAATTGCAAGCATAAATTATCTACCGGAGTTTGTAAACTTATGAAGTGCAAGTGCACTATATATGCTAGAAGCCTACCCTTTAGTTTGTAAGATGATGTTATGTTTATTTTGGGATTTTCGTTGTTATTTAGATTCCTATTAGATTAGAGTTAGATTTATACAAATTAATAAATGGAAGTTAATATACTGTTAGATTAATATACCAGGTCATATCTATGTTGAGTATCATCCTAAAATATCTTATGTTAATCATCCTAAAATTATGAACCTATCTAAACACCTTGCTGCAATAAAACAAAGTATTGGAGTTCTAATTATTCTAAAGATCCTTCAAAAGCTTGTCTATAAAATATATACAAATTCTGATTTTAAAGAGCACGAAAGTAATCTTCTAATTGCTAACTATAGAATAGATAAAAGTTATAACTCTGAAAGCATAAAAATATTGACTGTAATTAAGCAAAAAATGGTGAAGAAATAAACTATTAAACAATTGTAAGCGCAAACGAAATAATTAAATGATGAAAGAAATAACTAAGTTATAACGAAATAATGAAAACAACAAAGTAAGGAAACTAAACTAGAATGCAGTGATAATGCGATAATAGAAAGCGATTAAATGAAAACAATATAAAATGATGAAATGAAATAAACTAAAACATTGACTATCCGCGGTGGTCCTCCACATCCAGTAGGTGTAAATCACACTCACATACACATCGAATCACATAAAGGTAACTTCAATTAATACGAGAATAAAGGTCTATTTCACAATTCTTCAGTTATTAACTATTACTTTCCTTCCTCTCATTTACAGAGGATACATACTTATATCTAAAATGCATGCTCAATAGTTTGAAAATTCTACACCTACAGGTCCATTGATCAATCCTTATTTAAATTTTAAACTAAACATAAAAGGTGTTATCTCGTTGATTTTCTATTTGGAAAGCACATCGAAGAAACGTGATGCATCCAGACTTCTGCTACTACATGTTTGACCTGTGTCTTTGATCGTACCACTATGTGATTCCTTCAGTTAATTGGCTTGAGCGAAGAGGAGGATATCCATGAGGGGATCAATCCTCAACTACCCATGTGCTTATTTGCATCTTTGGCACACCATAACCCTGCAAACCATGGAGGTAGGTGCATAGTTATAAAATAGCTGCAGAATCATGTTAATTTCGTAGCTAATGCATCCTTTAACATAACATTAAGGCACATTAACTAATATGAAAAATAAGAAATGTAAGAGTTTTTACCTTACCAAAATCTATGATTTACTGCTTTTATTATGTTGATAGTGATGGTGAAAAAGAGGAAAATGGAGGAAAAAGGATGTCAAAACAAAACAGTTATGGAACTCTACATTCCCCCACACTGAAGATTTTGTAGGTTCGCATACAAAACACAAAATTGATATCTTTATTGAACTACTGCATTTGCTTGGACACTTCTACCAATACATCTAACTTCATCCTTTTAACTTTCTTTTTAGTCATTAGCATCCTTGGTTTCCTCATGAGGATCTTGTATTTCAAGTTTATAACCTGTCTTTTTAAAGCCCTATTTTTCTTCTTCAGTTTCTTGTTCTTATTAAATCACATACTTAGATGTAAGAGGAGGTTGTCACTCTTGGCCATTTCGATTTCATTCTGTGCTTTCAAGGCTTGATTTTCATTTTTAATGTCTCCTGTTCGAATATTTCTTGTTTCAATATATTGATTACTGGAGATCCTTGTGGCTCATTAAACTGGACTTATTCTTCCTCTTGAATTGGAATTGATGTGCTTGTTACATCCCTTTTCTCCAGGGATTCAATATAATCATAGATCTCTTGCTGCACCAGATCAATCTCTGGCGTTCTTCGTCTTGGAATCTGAGGAGGCGAGGTGACAGTTGGTGATAAAACCCTCGGTGATGAAACCCTTGGAGGAGTTCCTAAATCTTCTTCTTCTACGTCTGATTTTTCTTCTATTTCTATATTGACATGCTCTGTGCTCTGGAGGGTAATTATTTTTCTGAGTTGAGTCTGGTACTCCTTCTTAAACCTATGATAGAGGTCTTTTGATTTTTCTTCCTTTCTGTTTTAGGCTTCTCTACTTGCGGTGAAATCTTTGTCTCTTTACTGGCTTTCTTTATTCTAACATTTCTTTTGTTTATTTTCTATAAAACTTTTGCAAGAGGGATGTCATCTTATGACAGTTTCTATGGTCGTTGTGGTTCTTGTTCCTGTGTCCTATCAATTTTTCTTTTCCTTCCCTTCTCAGTTTTGCTACTATTTGGCTGCCCATGAGTTTCTTCTTGAAAGTGATTTCTTACTAAAAAGCTTTCCCAATTATCACCTATGTTTTTCGAGATGAGATTCAGCAAGTATTTCGACTAGACCATGGTGATAAATTGTATTATCTATAAACTGAATTCTCCTCTGAACATTCCCTGACATATTTCTAAGACTATTCAACAAGAAATATGGAAGATTTATCTCATTTTTTTCAAGAAAATTCATTAGCAACTAAATATGATAGAAAAACATAAATCCAAACCTTCCTTCGCAGGTAACAATTTTTTGGATTATTAGAAGTAGGCTCCTCCACTTACTTTTCAATGTCGTGCTTGGGATTCCCTTCTTGAAAATGGTGGCGTCCATGCTTGGTTTCTTCAGGAAAACCTTCCAATCATATTTTTCAATACCTCTATTCTTGAACCATCTCCAATCCACGAAAATCTATTGGCTTCATCTATAAATGACTCTGTCACTGTGAATTTGATGTATCCTATCTCCACTTTGACTCCATCAAAATCCCTGGTGAAGGATTTTGTCACTTCTTTATGGAAGCCATCAAATTTCTTTACAAATTATAGCCACTATGCTTTCTGCAATAATTCTTTTGTTTGTGGATACCCCTCCAAAATTTTCTTCCCTGATGGCTCTGTTCTAACTATCACTCCCATGCCCAAGAAGCTTCGTTTCAAAAACATTTTTGTTTGACAAGGTAGGATGGCTTGGTAGGGTTTTAGAGCAAAAAGGCCGAGAGTGTGGGTGATGGAATAATGAGAGTGTAGGTAGTGAGGGTATAATGGGAATGGGGCAAAATATAACCATATAGATCATTCATGTTTATGTTTTGGGGGGTCGATTCAATGGATAAAAATATGAGTTATGATCACTGGGACTGAATGGAAGATTATGCACGGTTTGGCATGACACGATCAACTCTTTGCAATAATGGTTTCCATTTTTTCAGTAGTACTATGTCTTATAATTCATATATGTAATGTTTTGATCCCTATTGTTAAATTTAAAAAGTGCATACCTTTTAATTATTTTCTTGCTAACCTTTGGTTTCCTTTTATGTTGTCTTCAAGTACTTTGCAGTGGAGGGAGTCAATCATTCCTTCAATTGTATGATTAGTCAAATTGGCTGTAGAAGTCATCAGAGCTCCAGAAAACCAATAATTCTGTAGCTATTTATTATTTTTGAAAAGAAAGGGACAAAAGAAGATGGGATTCTAGAAAATGGGATACAAAGAAAATTTAAGATGCCAATAATTATTGGTTTTCACCTTGAATTTTATGCATAAACATGCCAACAATTGTTGGTTTTCATGTTTATACATATTTACTATTTTTGTTTTTAATGAAAAAAAATTAAGGTGGAGAAGAAGAAGAATTCTTCTTGACCAACTTCAAATCAAAGTTGTTCTGGAAAATCTTTACAAATTCCTCCTTTTCCATTAGCTTATGATAGATCCTGAGTCAATGTCCATTCACCAAGAGTGGAAATTTTTCTTCATCAATAGTCCTAATTTTGTCTGCTCCATTATAAAAAACATTTTCAATCTCATAAGGCCAAAGCCAGTGAGTTTGAAACTTTCCTTGGAAATTTCTGAACTTTGAGTCAAAGAGAAATGCCCAGTCTCCTGGCTGAAATTTTCTTTCTTTGATGTATTTATCATGGCATCTGGATCTATGTTGCTGGACTGAACTAGTCTTCAGGATAACATCTTGCCTTATTTCATCAGGCTCCTTCAGTTGTCCCATTATTTTCTTTTGTGCTTCTAATAATTCAAGTCCCAACTTGACTGTTGTCTTGAAGGTATGAATCTAGAACTCAATTGGAAATAGGACCTACTTCCCATAAACAAGTTCATAGGGAGTATGTCCTGTAGTGCTTCTCCATGTGGTATGGTAGGCCTATAAAGCTTCTAAAATCTTTTCTCCCCAGTCCCTTCTCTGAAAGTGAAATGTCTTGGTGAGGATTTCTTCAATCACTTTGTTGGTAGACTCTACTTGTCCATTTTCTTGTGGATGGTATGGAGTAGACTTCCGATGCTTGATTTTATATTCTTCCACTATCTTTTTCACTACTCTAGATGTAAATTTCTTTCCTTGATCTATTGCAATTTCTCTTGGGACATCAAAACGAGTAAAACTATCCTAAAAAAGAAATGAAACTACAACATTTTCAGTGGAAAAAGAAAGTGGTTTAGCTTCTACCCATTTAGTAACATAATCAGTGCATATAAGAATATTTTTTGTTTTGTTTTGAAGATGGATTAATTGGTCCAACAAAATCCAAAGCCCATTTTTCGAAGGGCTCAATGAGTACCTCAGGCTGTAGTGGTATTTCGTCTCAAGGAACAAGTTTCAATATTATTTGATATCTATCACGCCTCTTAACATATTCCTTGGCATCCTTAAAAATGAAAGGCCAATAAGATTGTAAGAGAAGGAGTTTATAAGCAATTCTTTCGTTAGCAAAATGACGCCCACATGGTTCATCATGGCATGGTTTAAGTATTTCAGGTATTTCGTCTTCTTTTACACACCTTTGGATGATGAGATTTGGTCTTGTCTTGTATAAATTTTCATTTATCCATGAATAAGATCCACCTGTTTGGATTATTCTTCTCTTTTCTCTAGGAAACAAACAGGAGGGTAACTTCCCCAAAACTAAATAATTTGCAATATCTACAAACTAAGGTGATTTTGTAGATACTAAAAAGGGATATTCATCAGGAAACTTATCCTCTCTAGGTGTATCATTGTTATCATTTTGAATTCTAGATAAAAACTTAGTAATTGTGTTTTGTTTTCCAGGTTGGTTTAGAATAGTGATATTGAATTCTTGTAACAGTAATAACCATCTTGTTACTCTACCATTAGTAACTAGTTTATTCATTAAATATCTAATGGTAGAATGGTTTGTATGAACGAAAGTTTCATAGCGAGTAATGTAATGTCTAAATTTATTAATGGCATGAATGACAACTAAAAACTCCTTTTCAGTTATAGCATAATTTAGCTCTGCAGGAGTTAAATTTTTACTAGTATAATAAATGGCATAAGGAGTGAGGTCTTTTTCTCCTAACACAACTCCTAGAGTTTTGTCTAAAGCATTGGTTGATATATGAAAAGGAAATTTTCAATTAGGTCCTTTTAAGATAGGTGCTTCAAAGATCTTCTTTTTCAAAGTTTCAAAAGCCTTTTGACAATCGGAGTTCCAACTGAATTCATAATCTTTGATGAGTAATTTGAAGAGTGGAGATGCAATATTTGTGAAGTTTTCTATGAATATTCTATAATATCCAGTAAAACCAAGGAAAATCCTAACATCTCATTGGCAACTTGGGATTGATAATTTGGAAATAATTTATACCTTAGATGAGTCTACCTTAATTCCATTTCATGAAATATGGTCACCTAAAACAATTCATTCATTAAACATCATAAAACACTTTTCATGACTTAATGAAATATTTTCTTCTTTCCATCTTGATAAGCCCCAGAAATGGGTAATTATATGGGCTCATTTTGCCTCTTATTTCGACTTAATCCACCATTCTCATTAGTTTATTGCATGTTTTTGAATATATTTATGCTCATAGAGTGAATTGGGTTAGTCATTTTGCCATGTAGTCTAATGTGTGCTTTATGCAGATTTTTTGGTCAATTTTGGACAAAGTCAAGGGATTTATGAGCAAATGGTAGCCAAAACTCAAGGAAAACATGGAAGAGGATTTGCAGAGGGGTGTCTTCTTCATTTATGACCCCTTTCCTCAAATCCTCCATCAGCAACTCAGAGCACAATGGTCCACATTCCAAGGGGTAGCCAAGCAAGTAAAGGACTGCTGTTTATCTCCAGTTCTAGGAAGCCAAGCCCCTTGATTTTAGGAGGAATATTGGAGGACTCCATTTGCATAAATAAGGGGGCTTAGAGCCTCAGTAATTTAGCCAATCATTAGTAGAAGTTTCGCACTTTTGTGTAGCACTTGTTCAACTTATTTTCAAGTTCCTTTTTCAGAACAGTTCATGTAATGTGACTATTAGTTTTAGTAATGAAGATGAAACAATTTTTGAGTCAGCACTGATCTCTTTCAGAGGGCTGAATCTCTTGGGTTAGGTCCCAACCCAAGCTGCCCAACATGTCTCTCTTTGTACTTATATGTTTTTGCTTCAGTTCATGAGTTAATTTCTGTTACATAGATTCATTTTCCTTTGTTAGATTAGGCTTTTTTTTGATGGTTTGCATAGCTGTTTTGTGTTTCATTTGCCCAAGTAGGTTACTGTAATGAAAAAATAAGATTCAAAAAGGTCATCAACAGGCCCTAATCTCCTTTCTCCCTTCTTGGGACTATGATTTGAGGTCAAGGAACTACTGTTGCCACCAAAAACACAGTTTTGCTCTTCCATGCAACTGCTAGTGTGATGACTTGATTTGGAAAGATTGATATGTTAATTCAGATTCAATTGCCTATATCATTTCTTGTTCTTTTCCAATAGATCTCTTTGCATGCTTTTCTGTACAAAGGTTATTGTTCAACATTTTCTGTTTGTAGGTCAGAAATTAGGTCAAGCTAGAGAAATTTATGTTTTCATAGTATAGTTAGTTTTTTCTTTGATCAGTTTTTGTAAGTAGATGTGTAGATCTCTTGCAGGACACCTCAGCTCACCATAAATACATAAAAAAGCCAAAACCAGCTCACTTCTCATAGATTTCCCAAGTCATTCGCAATATTTCGTCAATCTACCCTAATTTCTGCGTTTTTTCTCCATGAGCTTTCCTCTCGTCATTTGAACAAATCCAACCATGATGTTCGTTCTTGATCTTCCTTGACAAGTTCTAGGCACCTAAACACCTTCATCTAGCCTTCAGTTACCCTTTTCCATCATTTTTCCACCTTCAAAGCTCCAAAAATAGCTCTCGGCCTCCTCTTGTAGATCCCCTGCAGCCTCCTGTAGAATTTCCTGTAAGTGGTTTTTCGAAATCCGATTGCAATGGAAGTCTTCAAAAGGGTACTAGGGGCTTCTTAGGACCTCTCCACACCTTCCTCCACCTTTGCAAAAGCCAACTCCATTTTCCTTCGCCACCAAACCTCTGCACAATCACAACCAAATAAATCACAAGCATAATAATTCCACATAAGAACACTCAAAAGCACAAAAAGATGTTTTCTTCTCGTTCCTTTTTAGAAGTAGCTTGAATAAATGAAATTTATCTTTTAAGTAGTCAATGGCACTCATTTCATCAGTTTTCATCTCTTTTCTTGCAAAAGTAGGGTTAGTAGGTAAATTAGGGTTTTCTAGGGTTTGTTAGGGTTTATGTTACATTTCATTTTTCCTTCTCTTTTTGCAAATAGAATAGCCTTTGTAGAGTTAGCTTTCTTTCATCAAAGTTAAAAGCTTCCTCTAAGAGATCATAGAAGTTGGCTTAAGCTCCTAGTGATCTTGCGCCAGCTAACCAAGTGATAGTTAACAGTAAGAGCCAGTACTTGTGCATACAGCACCGTCACTTCCAAGTTTGTTACGAACTACCGAGTTGATAAAAGTAAAGTAGGAAGCCCCAGGAGTTGCTGCATTATTGTTGCAATATTGGTGCTCACCACTTTTTGGCATCGTTACCGGAGAAGCGTCAGATTATTTTGTGATTACTTCTTTTCTTCTATTTTCTACTACAACATTCTGTTAAGTAGTTTATTTTATCAAAAGTAGAGTAGTTTTATTTCAATTTTGCAATTTCAATTCTGCAAAAGTAGATTAGGCATTTCCTGCTTGCATTTCAATTCTGCAATTCCAATTCAACAAAAGTAGATTAGGCATTTCCTGATTTCATTTCAATTCTGCAATTTCCATTTCAGCAGGAGTAGATTAGGCATTTCCTGCTTTCATTTCAATTCTGTAATTTCCATTTCAGCGAGAGTAGAATAGTCATTTCCTCACTTTCATTTCAATTCTGCAATTTACATTCTAGCAAAGTATATTAGTCATTTCCTTGCTTTCATTTCAATTCTGCAATTTCATTTCAGCAAGTTCATTTCAGTTAGTTAGTTTGTTGTTCAATCCATTTCAGTTTTGCAGGTGCAAGCAAAAACAAAAAAAAAACAAAAATCATCCAAAAAGATATTTCCTTTCATGCCTCATAGGAACAAAGATAATTCAGGAAAATTCCTACCCAACACCCCCATCGCATCACAAATTCACCCTTCTCTCTTCTTCGGTGGCAGTGATCTAGGAGAACCTATAGTTGAACCACTAGAGATATACGAAGATCCTATTGCAGAAGAAGAGCAAGAAACCATCCCTCTTGAGACCATGGCTGAAAACAAAAACGTTAGAGGGAATGGGGAAAGAGTAGAGGGTACCTTTCTTATTCGAGAGACCAATGTGGACACTAAAATGAAGAACATAAGTCCTTCAACCTTACGTCACTTCCATGGGTTGACTACAGAAGATCCTGATACCTTCTTGTTTGAATTTTCTGTTATCTGTCGAACCTATGACTTTGCAGAAGATGAGCAGAAGTTGAAACTGTTCCCTTCTGCCCTCAAGGATGCAACATTGTGATGGTTCATTGGGTTACCTAGCAACAACATCACAACTTGGGCTCAGATGCAGCAAGCCTTTAATGACAAATACAGGGACTACTGTAGGTCAAAGGATACCAAGGAAGAAATCTTCCGAATGACCATGGGAAGCAATGAATCCTTGAAAGATTATGAAGATAGGTTTTAGCTCAGTCATAAAAAGGCCAGGTGCACACTTGACCCCAAATCTCTGAAGTTGGTCCCGCTTAGAGGAGTCCTGGAAGACCTTCTTGATACCCTCCATTTGCTGGCTGGGGGGGACATCTACCAACCACCTTATGAAGACATAAATATTGTGTTTAGAAACCATTCTAGGGTAGTCAGAAGGAGAGGTAGGGGAAGTCAACTTTTAGCCAGTAAATCCTCATCCAATTCATCCCTTAGAGGTGAATTTGGAAATCCGCTGGAAGATTTCAAGAGCGAGATGATGCAGACTCTTGCCATGCAAATGGAGACCTTGCATATCAAAAGGAAGCAAGAAGAAGCAAAAAGGGCCTTGCCCATTTTTTGTCCTAGGTGCACCAAAAGGCATCCTAGGAACAAATGCCCATTGAACTCTATAGAAGTGTGTTCAGTCTGTGAAGAAGACCATTCTACGAATCAGTGCCCTTCCTTGCCCAGACTTAAAGCTGCATACCAGGGGGTTGAAGGAGCCATTGAACCACTCTATTTCATGAACCAAAGGAGGCCACATGGGCCCAAACCTTACCAGCAGAGGATGCAAGGGACATCCTAGACATATTACAACCCCAATCAAGCCACTATCATGCCTTCTTGGGGCCCCTACTCATCCTTCCTAGTCCACACGCCCTCCTTGGTCATATCCATCTCAATACTATGCTCAACCAGCTCTTCATTCATTTCACTCTTATGCTCAGCCACAACCTCAGTGGAATGCACCTCATCAGGGATGGAGGCCCCAGTACAACTCTCCTCCTGCTCTTTTGCCTCTACCACTTGCTTAATCGCAACCATTTCCTCCTGCTCCACCAAGGCAACCCCAAATACCTACTCAACCGAACCCGAACTCGAATAATAGACAAGCCCATCAAGTATATAGTGGGGAAACATCATACCCGATCTATGCTATGGAGATTCATGAGATTAACCTATGACCTGGGAAGGTTCTCCCAGATAACCAGCCTCCCCCTAACGAGGATGAGGAAGAAAAAGAGGAAAGTGAACCAAAAACCACTCCACCCTTTCCTGAGAGAATATCTAGAACAACACAACCGACCCCAGAAGAAACCAAACTTCTTGGAGAATTGAAACAATTATGTGTAAAGATACCACTTCTCCAAGCCATAAAGGATGTGCTTATATACAATAATATGATCAAGGAGAAGTGCTTTAGGCACCCGGGCAGGTGCAAGAGAGATGCTCCAACTATCAATGTCATAGGACAACTGTCCAACCTAATGTTGGGGTAGGTAATCTGTCCACAATATCTAGACCCTGGAAGTCTTGTAGTTGATGTCCACATCAATGGCACCATAATCCCCCATACCTTGATTGATATAGGGGCTGCCATTAATGTGATGACCAAGGACACTATGCTCAAGCTCAACCTTCAGGGATCCCTGAGAAAGACCACAACAGGACTACAGTTAGCAGACTGCTCCACCGTGACCCTTGAAGGGATTGTGGAAGATGTAATGGTCTCCATCGATTCTTGGGAGTACCCTGCTGATTTCCTGGTTCTCCAACCAAAGGCAAAGCTCACTGGGTATCCTCTCATCTTGGGAAGACCCTGGTTGACTACTGTAGATGCCTACATCAGTTGTCGAGTAGCGAACATGGGGCATATGTCCAAATAGCTAGTCCTATATCCTCCTACCCAACCTTTGTTAGAACATGATTTACCTCTAGTTGGAGGAAGAAGATGAGGATGAAGTCTATTCCGCACCATTGTGTGTAGTAGAAGCTACCATGG
>APFE030035579.1:147166-220489 GCA_000404065.3 Pinus taeda | reverse complement strand
CGAGGATGATCTTATTGAAAACTTGATTCAGAATCCACCCCCCAGTGTGTTGCCATTAGAAGAGCTGGTGGAAGAAACCCAAGCCAATCCTTTAGTTGATCTCTATGTGGCTGACCCAACCTCTCTTTGAGTTAAGAATGTGGAATTCAGCCTAGAAAGAACCTTGAAGATCAACTCATCCCTATCCACCTATTAGGAGAAAGAATTGTGAAGCTTATTAAGAAACCACTTGGATGCTTTTGCTTGGAGCTATAAGGAGATGAAGGGAGTGCACCCTTCAGTCTGTACTCATCACATTTACATTAAGGAAGATTGAAACCCTGTCAGACAACCTCAAAGGAGGATGAATCTAGCCCTTAAGGACATTGTCAAAGAAGAACTGCAAAAGTTACTGGATGCAAGACTCATCTACCCTATCTCTGACAGCAAATGGGTCTCTCCTTTGGTGCTAGTGCCGAAGAAAATGGGATGTGGAGAATCTGTGTCGATTATCAGGAGCTAAACAAGGCCACCAAGAAGGACCATTTTCCTTTGCCTTTCATAAATCAAGTGTTAGATGGCCTAGCGGGGAAGAAGTTTTTCTCCTTCCTAGATGGGTTTAGCGGGTACAACCAGATCCAAATTAGCCCGGAAGACCAAGACAAGACCACTTTCACTTGTCCTTGGGGTACCTTTGCATATCGTGTCCTTCTTTTTGGATTGTGCAATGCTCCCACCACTTTCTAGAGAGCAGTATTGAGTATATTTGCCGAACTAGTTCATGATGCAGTGGAAATCTATATGGATGACTTTACCCCTTATTGTTCTAACTTCCCGGATGCTTTGTCTAATTTGGGAAAAGTTTTGGACAAGTATTGAAATGAACCTGTCCCTCAGTCCTGAAAAATGTGAAATCCTGATGATTGAAGGGATTGTTCTAGGTCATGAAATCTCTCAGCAAGGATTACAAGTGGACCCCAACAAATTGCCATTATCCAAAGGGTCTCACCTCCTCAAAAGGTAAGAGATGTTCAAAGTTTCCTAGGTTTAGCAGGGTATTATAGAAGATTCATTAAGGATTTCAGTGAGCTAGCCTCTCCATTGTTTTGTCTTTTGGGAATAGATGCTGAATTCATATGGACTGACAACTGTCAAGAGGCTCTAGATACCTGGAAAAGTAAATTGGTGACTGCCCCAATTTTGAAAGGTCCAAACTGGGCCCTACCTTTCCACATTCATACAAATGCCTCGAACAAAGCGATAGGAGAAGCCTTAGGGAAACTTGATGAGAAGCTAGCTTATGCCATATATTTTGTAAGTAAAAACTTGTCGAAGGCATAATTTAACTACACTGTAACTGAAAAGGAGCCCCTAACAGTAGTCCATTCCCTAAATAAGTTTAGACACTACATCACCAGTTATCAAACATTTGTACACACTTATCATGCTACAATTAGGTATTTAATGAACAAACCAGATGTAAATGCTCGCATTATTAGATGGTTGCTTTTTTTGAAGCAATTTGATTTCACCATTGTTGATAAGCCGGGTAAGGAAAATGTTGTTGCTGATTTTTTGTCTAGACTAGATCTGCCTACAGGTGAAAAAGGAATGGTGGATGATCAAATGCCAGATGAACACCTATTTGCTATCTCATTACTCTCTCCATGGTTTGCTGATATAGCAAATTACTTGGTTTCCGCACAGTTCCTTCCACACCTATCCTCAAAAGAGAAGAGAAAGATCGTGAAGAAAAGTGCCCCATTCACCTGGATTGGGGGAAATCTCTACAAACTTGGCCCAGATCAGGTTTTGAGGAGATGTGTCAGGGAGGAGGAAGTTTTTGACATTCTCCTAACCTATCATGATGGGCCCTATGGGGGCCATTTTGTAGCAAAGAGGACTGCCTTCAAAATCCTACAAGCAGGTTACTATTTGCCCACTCTTCATCACGATGTAAGGAGATATATCAGCCAATGTGACTGATGTCAAAGGATGGGGAAACCTACTCCAAGGGATGAGATGCCCCTGCAACCTCAAGTGACTTTCGAGCCATTTGAGAAGTGGGGCATGGACTTTGTGGGTGTTATCAACCCTCCTTCAAAGTAGAAATCTTACATCATCGTGTGCACTGATTATCTGACAAAATGGGTAGAAACAAAGGTGATCAAGGCAGAAATAGAAGAAAAAGTAGCTGAGTTTTTGAGAGAGAATATATTCTACAAGTTTGGATATCCAAGAGAATTAGTCATAGATCAAGGGAGTCAGATTACCTCCAATCTAATTGAGGACCTGCTCACACATCATAAAATTAAGCACAGAACTTCCACCCCTTACCATCCACAAGCAAATGGACAGGTGGAAGTCACTAACAGATCTTTGGAAGGGATTTTGACCAAGGTAGTGAGCAACAACAGAAAATATTGGGTAGATCAATTGGTTGAGGCCACCTGGGCCTATAACACTACTTGGAAGACCACCACAGGGTTCACACCCTATGAGTTGGTCTATGGGAAGAAGGCTTTACTGTCAATAGAATTTGAATATAACACACTAAGGATGGTAGCTCAACTCGACCTAGATTTTAGCCATGCACAAAAGGAATGGTTACTTCGGCTAAATGGATTGGATGAACAAAAATTGCAGGCCTTTCTCCACTCAGAGGTAGTCCAGCTTCAAAGGAAAATATGCCATGCCAGACACCTGAAAGAGAAACAGATCCAGGAAGGAGATTGGGTTTTGTTATATGATTCAAGGTATAAAGATTTCAAGGGAAAACTGAGGACAAGATGGCTGGGTCTGTACACAGTATAAAGGTGCAATGAAAATGGTTCAGTTCTAATCAGGACCATCAATGAAGAATTCATCCCCATGCTTGTCAATGGGAATAGGTTAAAAATCTATAGGAAGCCCCTCTCCAAACAAGAATTCATTAAGAATTTGAGTAAAATAGTGTTGGTAGTGGAGGAAGTCTCTGCCTCCACTCCTCCCACACCCTAAAAAAAAATAAAAAAAATGAGGAGAATAAAAGATCCCTGGGTGAAAACATCCCCTTGGAGGCACCCGGGGCAGGAAGTGAGGGTGAAAACCTCCTAGAGGCGCCCCAACTGTCTCTTAAAAAAAACAGAGTAAAAAGAAAAAAATAGAAAAAAAATTAACTTCTTTTGAATGCATTCCAGATTACAGGAGGGCCACAGAAGAAAAAGGGATATGGCCAAGCTGAATACACCATTGATAGACCATTTCTCCATCGTCATTGTCCTTTCCCAGTCCTTGGTCTCACTTGTTATGGGGATTATGCATCCTACAGGAAGCTCTGTGCATTCTATAGAAGGCACCTGTAGAAACCACAGGAAGCTCGACATCAAGTCTAGAAAAGGATCAAAGGGCTAGAAACTTGTCCATAAGACCTGTGGACCCCCCTGCCACCATTCATCCTCCTAACTCTCCATTCCACACCTGCACCACTGCATTTCCACTCACTTCTTTCCTCCCTGCACAGAAAACACAGAAATCTTGTTTCTTATGTTTAGAAAAAAAAGGAAGAATAAACAGTAGCATCCTTAACTTATCTCTTACCTAGTGCATACCAGCTGCTTTTCCTTGACCGATAGAACCTTCCTCAGCTATCTCTCCAGTCCCTGCTCAAGCCTCAGCCAAAAGTTTTAGAGGGAGAAGCAGTTACACGAAATCCCGCGGGATTCCTGTAGCAGCTGATCCCCTTAAAAATCGAGCTCCAGAGGCAGGGTCAGTGCAACCACAGATGATAAAACATGCAAGGAACTGGTCCTGATTAAAGATCACTAGCATGAGGTAGCCAAGCCACCAATTCAGAAGCCATGGGCACCAACAACAACAATCCATGAATAAAATGCCAAAGTCTGAGCATGCAACAACACGGTAGCGACTAATAGGTAAGTGACGAAACCCGTTCCTCTGTTGCATGAGTATAATTTAGAAACTGCATGGACAAGTGAGATGGTTGTGATTAAATGAGATCGGTGGCCAGCTAACTGGTCACCCTCATCCAGTTCAAACAACGCTCAATGGGTGCAATCGGCATGTGTGTTCAGTTAGCTCGGGAAGAAAACTCAAACAGGTAGTGGTGGTGGCATATAACGGGAATGATGGAAGTGATTGCAGGCAAGCAGCATGAAATTTCATAATGGCACTGAAGTAGGGACCAACGGTCCGGGTGGGGATAACGTACCCTTCCTGCCACCTCACCTTGTCATCGCAGAACACTCCTATAAGCTTAAGTACGCTACAGACAACCACCTCCACCACCTTTGTTTTCATTGTATTGACGAGTTCTCAGCTGTAGCAACCTACCTACCACCTCCATAGCATCGAAACAGTCACTCTGTCAATTTCAGATCCCTTCTGCTTATCGGGTTGTACAGGAGCATTATCAGACTCTACAGGAGCGGAAACACAGTGCTACATGAGCCTTTCTACAAGAGGGCCAGTGAACAACACCGCAGAGGAAAGCTCATGATCTCAAGACAAATTCAGGCTGAAAAAGGTAGGCTCAGTAAAACCCACTCTGCATTTCCATATATACAAAAGGTGGTGGGATTTGAAGCAAAGTATTGAGTTGAAAAGAAGGGAAAAGTGAGAATAGTGTCTGCCTGTGTTTTTTAAAAAATATACAGCTTCTCCATTTGCTCTTTGCACTAAAATATTGTCTCTTTCTCCTCCGTGGTATTCTCCTGTGTAGAGAGATGATGCAACTCTAGAGAATTAAGCATGAAAAAAAATTAAAATAAAATAAAAAATAATTAATTAATTTGCATTGGGTAGTCTCTTATTTTGTGAAAGGGAAAAAAACACTATTCTGTATACTCTCTATTTTTTAATATATTATTTCCCTCAAACAGACCGAGAAGTAAATTAAGTTTGAGAATAGAGTTTGAAGGGAAGGAAAGTTGCAATTTGTTTTTGTTAAAAAGGAATAACATGAAAAACTCTCTCTCTGGTTCCAGAAAGAAAACCTAAGTTGTTCCTCTGTTTTCGGGTTTGAAATTTGCTGCCTTCCTCCTCACCTGAAACATTCCAACAGTCTCTGAACATCATGACAGGGGGTTTTATGAGGAAGGAGCCTCTGAATTCAACTAAGCTGCATGAACATCCAAAAGTGGTAGCCCTCTTTACCAAGGCAAATTGGATGCCTTTCTTTGAGAAGTTTGATGGGTATGATGAGGAAGTCACAGAGGAATTTTTATTGTCTTTAAAACCTCACTCAAAAAGCCATGCCAATGTCAGTCTCAAGGGTCTAACCATAGAACTTACACCAGAGTTCATCAACAGGATTACAAGTCTCCCACTTGGACTCCCCTGGAGTAAGGAAGAAAAGCCACTGGGCCAAGTTGCCAAGAAGACCTTTTTCCAGCCTAATGAACATCCTGTGGAGGATAAGAATGGCATTAGGAGGACAAGGATACCTTATCCATGGGGTGAGGTCAGTTATCAGATCATGAAATATATCTCCTATGAAGGAAGATACAACATAGTCTATGGGTATCATTTCAGACTGTTACAAGAACTAAGATATGGCATGGACCTTTCTGCATCTAAAAAACTTAGTATTCCATATATTCTCCTCCAGTCCTTAAAATAATCTAGCACCAAATTGAAGGCAGGGGTTCCAGACCAATTGGCTCACCATGGGCTAATTAAATTGCTAGTGGAGGATGCCCTCCACACTTACACAATCCCCATAGCTTGGGAGATTTTCAAGAACATGACTAAAGAGGATGATATAAAAACTCTCACTAATGACCATAGTCCATCTGGAAGTGAAGAGGAGGAACAAACAGGGGAAGCTGAGAAGGAAATCCATGAAGAAGAATAGAACACTCAATTGGGAGAAGAGGAACCCCACACAAAAGAAGAAGGAACCCAGAGAGGAGAGGAGAAACATGACACCACCAAAGATGAGCCTAAAGAAGAGAAGAAGAAAGAATCAAAAGCATAAAAGAGTAGAGCCACAACAGAGAAAAATAAGAGGCCAAGAACTGAAAAGAAGAAGCCTAAGAGAGTTCAAAAAAAGGTTGCCACAGCAAAAGCAACAACTAAGCAAGCATAGGAGAAAACAACACCAAAGACAGTAGAATCAAAACCAGCAGAAACAGGAAAAACAAAAGATGAAGAAGAAGAAGCAAAGTAAGAAGAAGTGTCCCCTGAGACACTAGCAAGATAGGTAGCAGTTGTTCTTGCTGCACTTACTACTCCAACCAAGCCCGAAGGAAAAAGGAAGAGACAACCATCTATGTACTTCAAGGCTCGAAAGAGCACCAAAATTAATATGCGGAAGCCTCAACCACCTTCAAAGGAGCCCATCATCATTGAAGATGTCCCTACTGCAACAAAGGAGGACTCTCCATCCAAGACCCCCATCACTTACGAAATAGGAAGTCCTAAGACCTCTACTTGGAAAGAAAGGATCAAACTAATGGACTCTAAAACAGACCTACAGGAGGCGTAGACCTCTCGACAGGAGACATTGGCAAAGCTCCAAGAGACTCAAAAATTTGAAAATAAGGTAGAAGAACAGACCAAGGAGGAAGACAAGGCAAAAAAGATACCAGAGCTTGGACCTCAGCCTAACTTAGGCTCTTACTACAACCTTCTGGAAGGGGGGGAGATCATCCCACAAAAGTTTGTAGTTCCTATTTTCTTTGAGCTGGAAAAGGAAAGAGTCAGGACCCATACATGGATGCAAATTGCAAAATCAAAAGGGGTGGAAGACATTGGGCACATGGAGAACAAATTAAGGGAGATGGGAAAAGAATTGAGCATGGTCAAGCATACATAAAGCATCACAAGAGCTCAATTAGAGGCAGAAAATGAAATATTAAAGAAGCAGCTGCAAGAAAGGGAACCTCAAGGAGGAAATGAGCTGTCAATCTTAAAAGGATAACGACAAGAAGAGGAACCCCAGGTAGATAGTGAGACAGTAATAAGACAACAACAAGAAAGGGAATCCCCGACAGAAAATGAGGTGTTGATCTTGAGAAGGCAGCTACAGGAAAAGGAAGCCCAATTAGCTTGAATGGCCAGCTGGGCTATGGAGACATTACAGTGCAGGCAACTAGCCAAATCATATGTAGTTTATCTCAAGGATCAGTGGCTCCAATTTCAGATCAAGACACTGGCCCAAAGGGGCACAATACCTTTTCAAGATTATGGCCAATTCATGCATCTATGTGATCACAGTTCAGCTAAAGATAAAGCGAAGCTAGCAGAATTTTACTTGCACAACATGGCACTTACTGATATGAACTTATGGGATCCAAATGTTGTGTTGGGAGACTAGCAGCTGATGGCCATGGCATCTTGGATGAGCCATGAAGAGAAAATGGCAGCAGAGATCCAGAAAATGATGGCAAAAGAGCTGAATGAACCCCTTATGATTAGAGCAGAACCAGTAGAACCCATGGCTTTCATCTACGCCCACCAACACCTTGCAGCTAATCCTCAAGTTGTCCCAGACTATGTTGATAAGCAGGCCCAGGATATTGCTCATTTCGAGGGCATGGAGAGATTGTTTGACGATGACTTCATTCATGCCTGCATGAGAAGGTGGAACACATTGCAACACAGCCTAAGGATCAAGGAGTATCACTCCCCAAACAAGATGAGGGAAGCCATGAGGAGAGTGCCACTGTATAAGCACTCTATGCAAAGCTTGAAGGCCAATTGGATTGGCCTCAAATATAGTCCTCCACTACTGCTAGGATTGCTGGAAGAAGTAAAAGAGGAGGAAGAACAGAAACAGTGGGAAGAGGTGGATAGAAAGTTAGGTTTCCATGATAGAGAGGAAGATTCCACATCAAAGGCATGGGATGTCAGGGAATCTTTTAAAGCCATCAAGGATGAAGAGTTAGACTAGTTGCTTAGAGGATGAGCTACCCATTCAGTAGGGGGTGATGATGAGCCCTAGAAATGGGTAATTATATGGGCTCATTTTTCCTCTTATTTCAAATTAATCCACCATTCTCATTAGTTTATTGCATGTTTTTGAATATATTTATGCTAATAGGGTGAACTGGGTTAGTCATTTTGCCATGTAGTCTAATGTGTGCTTTATGCAGATTGTTTGGTCAATTTTCAACAAAGTCAAGGGATTTATGAGCAAATGGCAGCCAAAACTTGAAGAAAACATGTAAGAGGATTTGTAGGGGGATGTCTCCTTCATTTATGACCCCTTTCCTCGAATCCTTCATCAGCAACTCGGAGCACAAAGGTCCACATTCCAAGGGGCAGTCGAGCGAGTAAAGAAGGACTGTTGTTTATCTCCAATTCTAGGAAGTCGAGCTCCTTGATTTTAGGACTGTTGGAGGACTCCATTTGTATAAATAAGGGGGCTTAGAGCCTCAGTAAGTTAGCCAGTCATTAGTAGAATTTTCACACTTTTGTGCAGCACTTGTTCAACTTATTTTCGAGTTCCTTTTTTAGAATAGTTCATGTAATGTGACTATTATTTTTGGTAATGAAGATGAAATAGTTTTTGAGCTAGCAATGATCTCTTTCAGAGGGCTAAACCTATTGGGTTATGGCCCAACCCAAGCTTCCCAACACCTCTCGCTTTGTACTTATATGTTTTTGCTTTAGTTCATGAGTCAATTTCTGTTACATAGATTCATCTTACTTTGTTAGATTATGTTGTTTTTGATGGTTTGCATAGCTGTTTTGTGTTTCAGTTGCCCAAGTAGGTTACTGTAGTGACAAAATAAGATTCAAAAAGGTCAACAACAGGCCCTGATCTCCTTTCTAACTTCCTGGGACTATGATTTGAGGTCAAGGCACTACTGCTGCCACCAAAAACACAGTTTTGCTCTTCCATGCAACTGCTAGTGTGATGACTTGATTTGGAAAGATTGATATGTTGATTCAGATTCAGTTTCCTAGATCATTTCTTGTTCTTTTCCAATAGATCTCTTTGCATGCTTTTCTGTTCAAAGGTTACTATTCAACATTTTCTGTTTGTAGGTCAGAAATTAGGTCAAGATAGAGAAATTTATGTTTTCATAGTATAGTCAGTTCTTTCTTTGATTAGTTTTTGTAAGTAGATGTGAAAATCTCTTGCAGGACACCTTAGCTCACCATACATCCATAAAACAGCCAGTACCAACTCACGTCTCATATATTTCCCAAGTCATTCGCAATATTTTGCCAATCTACCCTAATTTCTGCATTTGTTTCTCCATGAGTTTTCCTCTTGTCATTTGAACAAATCCAACCATGATGTTCGTTCTTGATCTTCCTTGAAAAGTTCTAGGGACCTCAACACCTTCATCTAGCCTTCAGTTACCCTTTTCCATCATTTTTCCACCTTCAAAGCTCCAAAAATAGCTCTCGACCTCCTCCTGTAGATCCCTTGCAGCCTCCTGTAGAATTTCCTGTAAGTGGTTTTTCAAAATCCGATTGCAATGGAAGTCTTCAGAAGGGTACTAGGGGCTTCTTAGGACCTCTCCACACTTTCCTCCACCTCTACAAAATCCAACTCCATTTTCCTTCGCCATGAAACCTCTGCACAATCACAACCAGATAAATCACAAGCACAATAATTCCACATAAAAACACTCAAAAGCACAAAAAGATCTTTTCTTCTCATTCCTTTTTAGAAGTAGCTTGAATAAATGCAATTTACCTTTTCAGTAGTCAATGGCACTCATTTCATCATTTTTCATCTCTTTTCCTGCAAAAGTAGGGTTAGTAGGTAAATTAGGGTTTGCTAGGGTTTACCAGGGTTTGCATTACATTTCAGTTTTCCTTCTCTTTCTGCAAATAGAATAGCCTCTGTAGAGTTAGATTTATTTCATCACAGTTAAAAGCTTCTTATGAGAGTTCATAGAAGTTGGCTTAAGCTCTCAGTGATCTTGCACTAGCTGACCAAGTGACAGCTTGCAGTAAGAGCCAGTACTTGTGCATACAGCACCGTCGCTTCCAAGTTTGTTACGAACTACCGGGTTGATAAAAGTAAATTAGGAAGCCGCATGGAGTTGCAACATTATTACTGCAATACTAGTGCTCACCACATCTTATGAGAACTTTTTCTAAATTTTCAAGTGCTTCCTCAAAAGAATTTCCACAAATTGTAAAATCATCCATATACACTTCCACACAATCATGAATAAGATCAAAGCAAATTCCTAGTGCTTCTCTTTGGAGTGTTGCTAGAGCATTGCATAATCTAAAAGTAAGTACTCGGTAAGCGTAGGTCCCCCATGGACAAGTGAATGTGGTTTTGTCTTGATCTTCAGGTGCTACTTGAATCTGATTATACCCACTAAAACCATCCAAAAATGAGAAATATTTTTTTTCCTATTAATGTATCTAAAACTTGATCTATGAAAGAGCGTGGAAAGTGATATTTCAAAGTTGCTTTATTCAATTCCATATAATCAATGCATGCTCTCCATTTTCCATTTTTCTTAGGAATGATGACTAGGGATGAAACCCATTGACTTTCTGATATTGGATAAATGAAATTTACATTTAACAGTTTCTGCAATTCCTCTTTGATAATTTCGTTTAAGTTTGGATTCATTCTTATTTGTGGTTGTCCAACTAGTCTAATATTTTCTTCAATATAAATATGATGCATGCAAGTTTTTAGATCAATTCCCTTCATATCAGTGTATTCCCATGCATATGCAGAAGAGTGTTTTTGCGATATTTCTACCAGTTTCGTTTTCTGTAATTCTTCAAGGTTTTCATTGATGTTTTTCCTAGAAAAATTTCTATTGAAGAGTTTCCAAAATTTTCTATAGAATGTAAAGACATTTGTCTAGATGATAGATATTCAACATTACATTGTTCTTGAAAATTTTGACTATTGTCAAAATACAAAGAGGGTTCATTATTTTCTATTGAATTTAAAATTTGATCCTCTTCATTTATTTGTGCAATAGTGAAAACTCGTTTTATATCATTATAATCATCTATCTATTCTTCATTTTCTACTTCTATCATTGTTTTTGCAGGTGGGTACAATGTAAATTTCTTTGTTGAGCTTCCATTTGAGATAAACATATCTCCTAATCTACAAATGATAAAAGCATCGACTGTAGCTAACCATGGTATTCCTAAAATTAATGGATTCCCTCCTAAATTATTCTTGGGTGTTAGAATCATGAAATCAACATGATATTCCAAAGAATCTAAGGATACATATATATCTTCTAACACACCATCAGGTTTAATTACAGACATGTCTGCTAATTGTAACAATGCTGGTGTGTATTGAAGATTAGGAAGCTTCAATTTATCCATAGTTTGTTTGCTCATTATGTTTATGGTTGCTCCTATATCAATCAATGTGTTTAGTATTTCATTTCCCTTGATGTGTTTTTTTACAATGGGGCTTCATGGATCTAAATATTTTTGAATTGTTGTCTTCCCCATCATGATATCTGAAATTATCCCCACCAATTGAATTCTTTCTATTTCTTTTCTTTTTCTTTCTAATCATTTAGTACTCAATTATTTAATTGCTTTTGGAAAAATCAGTATTTCTTTTACTGCTTGTAATAAAGGAATTTTTATATAGACATTTTTCAATTCATCTAACATATCATAGTTAGGCAATATGATTTGTTTTTCTACTCTATCGATTTTCAACCTTTCAGGAAAAGGTGGTCTTGAAATAAATACTGAAGGTTGTTCTATAATAGGAGAATTATTAGAATGTGTAGGATTTTCTGTTTCAATATTTACTTTCTGAGGAGGAGAAATCTCTTCTTCGGAGTTATTAATATTCTTTTCTATTTCCTCAATAACAACATATGGTTTCTTCCTTTCTAATACTCTACCAGACCTTAATTGAACATTATTAAGATCTAATGGAGTTATCATATAAGTTTGAGGATTCTATCCTTCTAAGTTGTAAATAGGTTGTGAATTTTTATTGTCTGGATTTGGGAATGGTTGAACGGGAAACTGATTCGGTCTTTGTTAAAATGGCAAAGAAATTTGTGGATTTTCATTTTGAGCTTGAGCTTGAGGTAACTGGTTGGTTTGAGGGAAGTATTGTGGTGGAAAATTTGGATAAAGTAGCAGATATTGTTAATATTGAGAATAACTTCCATAAGGATTTTTCCATCCTTGATACCAAAATTGTGGTTGAGCCTAAGGCTTCCCTGGCATAGGTGGATTCCAATTATTTTGTGAAGATTGTACAAATTGTTGAGGATTAAAACCTTGAGTTTGATTTGTTTGAGGATTTTTCCAGGGTCTTTTGGCAATAAAGTAAAGAGGGTCTACATGATTTGGCATTCCTTCTTCACTAAATGCAACCTTAAGGCTTGGTATAGAGGGACATTATTTAGTATCGTGATTTTCCTCACATATAACATAGGTTTCTATGATTTTTAAATCTAAAGGACATTCTCGGAGAGCGTGTTTCTTTCTACACCTAGGACAAAATATGGATAATGCAATATTTTTGTCTTTCTGCTTGTTTTGTATTTTAAGGGTGTTAATTTTCTCACTGAGACTCCCTAAAATATCTGTTTTAAAGTTATCAAGAAAACTACCTATTTTTTCCCTACTTATTGTCCCAACTGTAGATTTATTAAATCTTGATAAAAGAGGATCCCTTGAACTTTTCCCTGTTCTTGCTTTACCTCTTGAAATATGTACACATAGATCACAAATATCTGCAAAAGGTAATTGAGAAATATCTTCGTTTCCCATTAGATTGAGAAGATAAATTCACTCATCTTTAATGGATTTGAGTAAGAGAGATTTCAAAGTTTCCTCATCCAGATTATTCATTTTTTCCCTTTTGATATTATAAACAAATCTTTTGACAAAGTCTTCAAGATTCTCATCTTATTTTTGTACCATTTTGAAGACTACATATTTAATGTTATGAGGCATACAATAATACTTATATTTATCTAAGAATGCATATTTCATTTGTGCCCATGTCCTTATAGAATTGGTTTCTAAACTCCTAAACCATTTTAATGTTGAATCCTTTAAGGTGGCAGGGAACAATTTTAGTTTTTGAGCATCATGCAGATAATCATATGATCTACATAATACTTCGAATTCAAAGAGAAATTTCTACGGGTCTTCACTTCTTATTCCATGAAAATTGGGGAGATAAAAGGTAAGATGTTTTTCATTATTAATGTTGTATCCTCATCAAGGATAGGGAACCCAAAAGGTTCTGGATTTCCTCTTCCTCTACCTCTACCAGCTCCTCTTCCACCTCCTTTGTTTCCTCCTCCTCCTCCTCCAATCCTATGTTGTTCACCATTGACATTGTGTACTTCTCCTTCTCCTTCTTCAGTCATAATGGATTCCTCAGAATAGATATCTGGTTCTTCAACAGGATTATCTAGTTTTTCTTCTAGTTCTTATGGTTTCTCTATCAATGGTTTGAAATAAGTTTCTTCATGTTCTTCTTCAGTAGGCACTTCCAACTCTTAAGCTAGAAGTTGTTCTCCATTCGAAGATAGAAAATTTATTCTAGTTGTTGGAGATGTAGGATATACTTCTATCACAACCTCTGTTGATGAAGTTGGTGAACCTTTAGATTGGATTTCAGATCTTAAGACTTCAGGAATTCTATATTGGCATGTTATGGATAGAATTTGAGTTTGTGTGAGTGGTGTGGCACTATGAGGTCATGGTGGAGTGAGTGATGATGTAGGAATTAAACTTCTTCCTCGACCTACAAACATACCTCTAGAGTCTTTTTCCCTATGCATATCATGTTTTTATTTGATTTTTTTTAAGGCTTCTATTTACATTTCCTCAGCAATGGCACCAAAATGTTTGGTCAATTTAATGTTCTTAAATTGCAAGCATAAATTAGCAATCGGAGTTGGTAAACTTATGAAGTGCAGGTGCATTATATATGCTAAAAGCATTTCCTTTAGTTTGTAAGATGATGGTTATGTTTGCTGTGGGATTTTCGTTGTTATTTAGATTCCTATTAGATTAGAGTTAGATTTCTACAAATTAATAAGTCGAAGTTAAGCTATTGTTAGATTGATATACGAGGTCATATCTATGTTTAGTATCATTCTAAAATATCTTATGTTAATCATCATAAAATTATGAATCTATCTAAACACCTTGATGCTATAAATGAGAGTATTGATGTTCTAATTATTCTAACAATCCTTCAAAAGCTTGTCTGCAAAATATATACAAATTTTGATTTTGAAGAGCGTGAAAGTAATCTTCTAATTGCAAACTGCAGAATAGATAAAAGTTGTAACTCTAAAAGCATAAAAATACTGACTGTAATTAAGCGAAAGATGTTGAAGAACTAAACTATTAAATGACTGTAAACGTAAACGAAATGATGAACGAAATAACTAAGTTATAACGAAATAATGAAAATAACGAAGTAATGAAACTAAACTAGAATGCAATGATAATGTGATAATAGAAAGTGATTAAATGAAAATAATATAAAATGATAAAATGAAATAAACTAAATCCTTGACTGTCTGTTGGGGCCCTCCACATCTAGTAGGTGTAAATCACATTCACATACACATCGAATCACAAAAAGGTAACTTCAATTAATACAAGAACAAAGCTTTGTTTCACAATTCTTCACTAATTGGCTATTACTTTCTTTCCTCTCATTTACATAGGATACATACTTATATATAAAATGCATGCTCAACAGTTTGAGACTTCTACCTCTACAGGTATGTTGATCAATCCTTATTCAAACTTGGAACTAAATAAAAAAAAACGTTATCTCATCAATTTTCTATTTGGAAAGAAAATCGAAGAATCGTGATGCATTCAGACTTCTGCTGCTACGTGTTTGACCCGTGACTTTGACAACCACTGTGTGATTCCTTCAGTGAATTGGCTCGAGTGAATAGGAGGAGATCCATGAGGGGATCAATACTCAACTACCCATGTGATTATTTGCTTCATTGGCGCATAAAATCCCCGAAAACCATGGAGGTACCTGCAAATTTATAAAGTAGCTGCAGAATCATGTTAAGTCCATAGCTAATGCAGTCTTTAAAAAAATAATAAGGCACATTAATGAATATTAAAAATAAGACGTAAGAGTTTTTACCTTATTAAAATCTATGATTTACTACTTTTATTCAGTTGATAATGATGATGAAAAGGATAAAAGTGGAGGAAGAAGGATGTGAAAACAAAACAGTTATGGAACTCTACAAGGAGTATGACTCCATAATAAGAAAATGTGCTTGGGAAGTGGTCCAAAGACCAGCGAACAAGTCAATGGTGAGATCCAGATGGATTTACAGGGTAAAGCATGTAGCAAATGGGAGTGTGGAAAAACACAAGGCCAAATTTGTGGCCAAAGGGTTCTCTTAAGTGGAGGGAATTGATTACAAGGACACCTTTGCTCCAGTAGCGAGGTACTCTTCAATAAAATCTATTTTAGCACTGTCAATGGAAATGGGATGGAAGATACATCAGATGGATGTGAAGACAACATTCCTCAATGGTATGATTCAGGAAGAGGTGTATATCGAGCAGTAAGAATGATTTGAGACCTTCAACATAGAGGCACATGTGTGTAGACTCAAGCAAGTGTTGTATGGAATAAAACAGGCACCCCATGCTTGGTACACCAGAATTGAAAACTATTTCACTGGGTTCAGCTTCACCAAAAGCGAAGAAGATGCGAACCTTTACCATATTGTGGTTGAAGGTAAAATTTCTATTATAGCATTATATGTCGATGATTTGATTCTAACAGGTGATGAGAAGATGATAAAATATTGCAAGAGAATTCAAGATGAAGGACTTGGGGCTCATGCATTACTTTCTTAGTATGAAAGTAAGGAAAGGAGATGAGGAACTGTTTGTCTCTCAGGGAAAGTATGCCAATGAGATACTAAATAAGTTCCACATGAAGAGCAAAAAACCCATGGAGAATCCTCTAGCAAGTAATTGGAGGAAGGAAGATGCTACTTTAGGTGAAGTAGTGGAGAATACTATTTATAGACAATTTGTGGGTCACTTGTGTATTTGGTGATCACATGAATGAACATGTGTTTTGCAACTAACCAACTTAGTCAAGCCATGGCTAAGGGACCATACTTTATTGGAAGGAAGCTAAACATGTGTTTAGATACCTCAGAGGCACCACTCATAGATGCAGATTGGGTAGGGAGTCCATTTGGTAAAAAAAAAAAAATCGCATTAGGGGGAATCTTCAGTATTGGGTCAACAATAGTTTCTTGGTACAACAGGAAGCAGAGATTAGTTGCACTCTTTTATGTATAAACATAGTACATGGTTGCTAATCAAGTAGCTTGTGAGGCTCTATGGATGAGGAAGATCCTTGTTAGGTTATTTGGTCATCTGATGGATCCTACTGTGATTTACTGTGACAATAAGAGTTGTATCAAACTCTCTGAGAATCTAGATTTTCATGATTGCTCCAAGCATATCGACATCCAGTATCACAATTTACGAGATTGTGTGCAGAGGGGAATCATGTTGCTAGAGTACATTCCTATAGAGGAGCAGGATGAATATATTTTGATAAAGGCATTGTCAATATGAAAATTTGAGTTTCACAGAGTTAGGATTGGGGTAGCAGATAATCCCTTTCCTCTTGAGAGGGAGTGTTGAAAAATGCAACAAGAAAATCCTAATTTAATTTTGTCCTTGAATTAAATTAGGAATTAAATTGTAATTCTAATTCTCATAGAAACTTGTAATAGATAACTAAGTTAATTTGACTTAGTTGGCTCAGTTAATTTGAGTTGGGAGTCTATCTAGAGTCATGTAGAGTGGTTCCTAAATTTTAGGGCCCCAGGTTAAGTTCTTTTGAGTTGTAATTATTTAATTCAGTTTAACTAATTTAAATTCATTTAAACTAGTTCCGAATGATGGAGGAATTAATGGGAGATCTAATAGTGGGGTGTAACCCGCAGTAGTGGGTTTTAACCAACGCTCCTCAACCAGTAAACTGAATATTCACTCAAATTAACTCATGCATGTCAAATCATAGAAAGACCTAGTTGAGATTGGAGTTCAAGGACAGTGTACTATCAGTTTTATAATTATTTGAATTTTATAGGTGGTGCATGCAATAAGGGGAAGGCATATGATGGATTGCACAGTTATGGATGAGGAATTTCCCAATTAAAGATGGGTTAATTCCCAAGGAAACTGCACAAGGAAATAAAAGCTTGGCAGTTAACATATTTGGCTAAGTATTGGTTGGAGCTTGTTTGTGAAATAATGAGACAGATTGAGATAGTGCAGAGGTTTCTAGGGCTTGAGAAAAACATTATAATATTCTCATATTTTCTAATTAATGTCATATATATATAGAAAGAATTTTTAGCTATGGATTTCCCCAGAAAATTATTGTGTTATGTGTGATTGAATTCTTTCTCTTTTATGCTTTGTAATTTCATTGATCGTTTATTGTTTCCTATGATGAGTAAAGTAGATTCAAGTCAATTGTTTTAGCATATTACAATCTACAATTTGAATCTACAAGGAGTTTTTACATGGTATCAGAGCTTAAATAACTATATAAGAGGAGAATAAGAGTTTGTATTTTGCAGGAGAAATCAAATTTGCAGTATCATACTTTAGATCCAGCAGGTTGTCGTTCTACGGATTGAGACTCGAATATGCCCTTAAGGGTAGTGAAAAATGTATTCCTTGGAAGGACAAGATGGAGGTAGTGTTGGAAGAAAACAGGCTTAAATAATTCATAAAAAACGACATTCCTACGCTAGTTGATGCTCAGGATCTGGTAGAGTGGAGAAAGTGTGTGGAAAATGCGAGAAAGGTTTTCCTAGAAGGAGTTAGAGATGATATTGTCTCAAACCTCCACGGTAAGGAAACTCAATTTGCAATGTGGAAGGCTTTGACGGACCTATTTCAAAATAGAAGTGACCACAGGAAGCTGACACTGAAGGACAAGCTCAGAAAGATCAAGATGGAGAAGGGCAACAATATACCGAAGTACTTGATGAAGTTTACCCAATCTTGAGATGAGCTTGGAAGTGTCGATGTTATAGGTTCTCAAGGCGATATGGTGAGCCTAGAACTTCTAGGCCTTCCCAATAGTTGACATAGTTATCAGGACTCACTTAATGGGAGGGAAAAGCTACCAGAGTGGGAGTGGTTGTGGTCCGACTTGGTAGAAGAAGAGATTTAGTGGAACACGAGAGATGGATCCTCATCTAAGCATGATGATGAGGAGAAATGTTCCTTAGTTATAAATGTGACGAAAGATAAGGGTAATTCATACCCTTCCAAATTAGATTCCAATTAGGGCAGCAAGAAGAAGGACATGTCGAAGATTAAATGTTTTCACTTTCACGAGATGGGACACTATGCCACAAATTGTTTGCACAATAAGGTTGGTAAGAATCCCTTATGAGGAGCGACAGGTGAAGCTCTTGCTTCAGAATTTGAACTAGATTTCACCCTCATCTCTTGCATGGTGACATTGGTGATGGCTAGTGTGTGGTACGTGGATAGTGGAGCCTCATTCCATATGACCGACAACAAAGAATTCTTCACTGACTTGGAGGAGAAGGACCTCTAGATGCACATCAGGATGGGAGATGATTCAAGGTATAGCACGACCGACAATAGTACTATTACCTTCTGAGGGAGTGTGGTTCTCCTCTCACATTAAAATATGTCATGTATGTTTCAGATTTGAGGAAGAATTTGGTTTCTATATCCATGTTGGAGGACTGTGGCTATGATGTGAAATTTTTCAAGGGAAAGCATTTCCTTTGCTACATAGCCTCAGGACAAGTGAAGGGGATTGTGGTTTGGGTGAACAAATCTATAAATTGGATGTAGATGACTATGGTGCTTTGAGCACTAAAGTAAAGAAGTTTCGGAGCTTAGACATCAGCGATTTGTGGCATAGAAGATATGGTCAGTTGCACCACAGAGCTTTGAAGATCATGTAGAAAATTTCTACATGAATTCCCAAGGGTACACTAGATCAGAGAGACACATGGAAAGGGTGTACTTTGAGGAAATAGAACAAAGCTTCTTTTCATGATAATGACAGTCAAGCACAAGCGATCCTTGATAGAGTTCACTCATGTGTGTGGACCGATCTTGATAGCATCCACGACCAAGCACATGTATTATGTAAATCACTTGTCGAGAAAGAAACTAGCAGGAAAGTTAAATCTCTTAGAAGTGATAACAATGGAGAATATGTGTCGAATGAATTCAAGAACTTCTATGCATCAAAAAGCATTTGACAGGAGTTAATAGAACCTCATAAACCACAATAGAATGGGGTTGCTGAAAGGAAGAACATAAGTATTGTGGGAGAAGCACATGTGATGTTACATGATCATGGCCTATTGTTGCACTTATGGGCTGAAGCATGAAACGCATCTGTTTATTTGCAGAAGAGAAGCCCTCATCAAATTCTTTGGATGAGTACACCAAAAAAACGTTTTTTTTCAGGTAAGAACAAGATGTGGCACACTTCAAGATGTTTGGTTCATAATTCTACTACCAAATTACCAAGGATAGATGGAAAAAACTAGAGTCAAAAGTTTAGTTGGGCATATTTGTGGGGTCTACTGATACACATCACAACTATCGAGTGTACCTTTTATCCAACAAGATGACAATGGTTTGTAGAGATGTGAAGTTTGATGAAGAGAAGGACATGAGATGTTCCCATGAGAGAGAGCTTCAATTACATGCAGAAGAGGAGATTTTAGCTCCAAAGGAGGAACCTCGAGATGATGTGGAGTAGCCACATGCAGAGGATTAGAGAGTGGAAGCACCAACTCATGTAGATACTTCTAAAGATGGAAGGAAGTGCACTAGAGAGGCTAACAAATTGATGCATGATGCTAGAGAAAATGTGGGAGCCACCACATCACAACACAGACATAGGAGGTCACCATATCAATACACTGGCTACATGGATCTGATGAGCGAGATTGTAGAGGTTGACCCATCCTCGTTCGAGGAAGTAGTGAAAAAACTATATGGGTTGATGCCATGGTTTAGGAGTATGACTCCATTATCAAAAATAGTGTTTGGGATGTGGTCCCAAGACCAACAGACAAGTCAATGTTGAGTTCCACATGGATTTACATGGTAAAGCAAGCAACAAATGGGAGTGTGGAGAAACACAAGGCTAGATTTGTGGCCAAAGGTTTCTCTCAAGTGGAGGGAATTGATTACGAGGACACCTTTGCTTCAGTAGCAAGGTACTCTTCAATCATATATATTTTGGAACTGTCAGCGCAGATGGGATGGAAGATACATCAGATGGATGTGAAGACAACATTCCTAAATGGTATGATTGAGGAAGAGGTGTATATTGAGCAGTCAAAATGATTTGAGACCTTTAACATAGAGTCACAGGTGTGCAGACTCAAGTGAGTGTTGTATGGACTAAAAAAATCACCCCGTGCTTGGCACACCAGAATTGACAGCTATTTTACCAGATTTGGCTTCACCAAAAGTGAAGCAGATGCTAATCTTTACCATATTGTGGTTGAAGGTAGTTTTTTTATTATAGTATTATATGTTTATGATTTGATTCTAACACGTGATGAGAAGTTGATAAAATATTGCAAGAGAATTTGAGATGAAGGACCTCGGGCTCATGCATTACTTTCTTGGTATGGAAGTATGGCAAGGAGATGAGGAATTGTTTCTCTCTCAGGGAAAGTATGCCAACGAGATATTAAAGAAGTTCCACATGGAGAGTACCAAACCCCTGGAGACTCCTATAGAAGGTAATTTGAGGAAGGAAGATGTTTCTTCAGGTGAAGTAGTGGAGGATACTATTTATAGACAACTTGTGGGTTCACTTATGTATATGGTGATCACACGAACAGACATGTGTTTTGTGGTTAACCAACTTAGTCAAGCAATTATTAAGGAACCATACTTTATTAGAAGGTAGCTAAACATGTGTTGAGATACCTCAGAGGCACCACTCAGTTTGGTGTTTGGTACAAATAAAAAAAGGGAGTGAAGCTTCAAGGCTTCGCAGATGCAGATTGGGCAGGGAGTCCATCTGACAAAAAACCACATTAGGGGGAATCTTTAGTATTGGGTCAGCAACAATTTATTGGTACAACTGGAGGCAGAGATCAATTGCACTCAGTTCAGTAGAAGCATAGTACATGGCTGCTAGTCAAGCAACCTGTGAGGCTCTATGGATGAGGAAGATCCTTGTTGGGTTATTTGGTTAGTAGATGGATCCTATAGTGATTTACTGTGACAATAAGAGTTGTATCAAACTCTCTAAGAATCCAGCTTTTCATGATCGCTCCAAGCATATCAACATCTGATATCACCATCTATGAGATTGTGTGCAAAGGGGAATCATGTTGTTGGAGTACATTCCTATAGAGGAGCATGATACAAATAATTTGATAAAGGCATTGTTAGGATGAAGATTTGAGTTTAACAAAGTCAGTGTAGAGGTAGTAGATAATCCCTTTCTTGTTGAGAGGGAGTGTTGAAAAATGCAATAAGAAAATCCGAATTTAATTTTTTCCTTGAATTAAATTAGGAATTAAATTGTAATTCTAATTCTCATAGCAAATTGTAATAGTTAACTAAGTTAATTTGACTTACTTGGCTCAATTAATTCGAGTTGGGAGCCTATCTAGAGTCATGTAGAGTGGTTCCTAGATTTTAGTGCCCCAGATTAATTTCTTTTGAGTTGTAATTATTTAGTTCAGTTAAACTAGTTCCGACTGATGGAGGAATTATTGGGAGATCTAGTAGTGGGGTGTAACTCGTAGTAGTGGGGTTGAACCAACACTACTCAACTAGTAAACTGAATATTAACTTATAATTAACTCATGCATGTCAGATCAAAGAAAGACCTAGTTGAGATTGGAGTTCAAGGACAATGTACTATTAGTTGTATAATCATCTAAATTGTACAGGTGGTGCATGCAATATGAGGAAGTCTTATGATGGATTATGCAGTTATGGATGAGGAATCTCCCAATTAAATATGGCTTAATTCGCAAGGAAACTATGCAATGAAATAGGAGCTTGGCAGACAACATATTTGGCTAAGTATTGGTTGGATCTTGTTTGTGAAGTAGTGAGACAGAATGAGATAGTGCAAAGGTTTCTTGGGCTTGAAAAAACATTGTAATATTCTCATATTTTAAAATAAATATCATATATAGATAGCAATATTTTTTAGCTGTGGCTTTCCCCAGAAAATTATTGTGTTATGTGTGATTAAATTCTTTCACTTTTTGCTTCAAAATTTCATTGATCGTTTATTATTTCTACTTTAGATGAGTAGAGTAGATTCAAGTCAATTGTTTTAGCATATTACAATCTATAGTTTGAATCTACAAGTAATTTATACATGGTATCAAAGCTTAAATAACTATAGAAGAGGAGAATACGATTTTGTATTTTGCAAGAGAAATCGAATTTGCAGTATCATACTTTAGATCCAACATGATGTTGTTCTATCTAGAGTCATGTAGAGTGGTTCCTATATTTTAGTGCCCCAGATTAATTTCTTTTGAGTTGTAATTATTTAATTTAGTTAAACTAGTTCCGAATGATGGAGGAATTATTGGGAGATCTAGTAGTGGGGTTGAACCAACACTACTCAACCAGTAAACTGAATATTCACTTATAATTAACTGATGCATGTCAGGTCAAAGAAAGACCTAGTTGAGATTGGAGTTCAAGGACATTGTACTATTAGTTGTATAATCATCTGAATTGTACAGGTGGTGCATGAAATATGAGGAAGTCCTATGATGGATTGTGCAATGATGGATGAGGAATTTCCCAATTAAATATTTCTTAATTCCCAAGGAAACTATGCAAGGAAATAGGAGCTTGGCAGGCAACATATTTGGCTAAGTATTTGTTGGAGCTTGTTTGTGAAGTAGTGAGACAGATTGAGATAGTGCAAAGGTTGCTTGGGCTTGAGAAAAACATTGTAATCTTCTCATATTTTAAAATAAATGTCATATATAGATAGAAATATTTTTTAGCTGTGGCTTTCCCTAGAAAATTATTGTGTTATGTGTGATTGAATTATTTCTCTTTTATGCTTCAAAATTTCATTGATCGTTTATTATTTTTGCTTCAAATGAGTAGAGTAGATTCAAGTCAATTGTTTTAGCATATTACAACCTATAGTTTGAATCTACAAGTAATTTATACATGGTATCAAAGCTTAAATAACTATAGAAGAGGAGAATATGATTTTGTATTTTGCAGGAGAAATCGAATTTGCAGTATCATACTTTAGATCCAGTAGGATGTTGTTCTATCTAGAGTCATTTAGAGTGGTTCCTAAATTTTAGTGCCCTAGATTAATTTCTTTCGAGTTGTAATTATTTAATTCAGTTAAACTAGTTCTGGCTGATGGAGGAATTATTGGGAGATCTAGTAGTGGGGTTGAACCAACACTGCTCAATCAGTAAACTGAATATTCACTTATAGTTAACTCATGCATGCCAAGTCAGAGAAAGACCTAGTTGAGATTGAAGTTCAAGGACAATGTACTATTAGTTGTATAATCATCTGAATTGTATAGGTGGTGCATGCAATATGAAGAAGTCCTATGATCGATTGTGTTGTTAAGGATGAGGAATTTCCCAATTAAATATGGCTTAATTCCCAAGGAAACTACGCAAGGAAATAGGAGCTTGGCAGGCAACATATTTGGTTAAGTATTGGTTGGAGCTTGTTTGTGAAGTAGTGAGATAGATTGAGATAGTGCATAGGTTGCTTGGGCTTGAGAAAAACATTGTAATCTTCTCATATTTTAAAATAAATGTCATATATAGATAGCAATATTTTTTAGCTGTGGCTTTCCCCAGAAAATTATTGTGTTATGTGTGATTGAATTCTTTCTCTTTTATGCTTCAAAATTTCATCAATCATTTATTATTTCTACTTTAGATGAGTAGAGTAGATTCAAGTCAATTGTTTTAGCATATTAAAATCTATAGTTTGAATATACAAGTAATTTATACATGGTATCAAAGCTTAAATAACTATAGAAGAGGAGAATACGATTTTGTATTTTGCAGGAGAAATCGAATTTGCAGTATCATACTTTAGATCCAACAAGATGTTGTTCTATCTAGAGTCATGTAGAGTGGTTCCTAAATTTCCGTGCCCCATATTAATTTCTTTTGAGTTGTAATTATTTAATTCAGTTAAACTAGTTCCAACTGATGGATGAATTATTGGGAGATCTAGTAGTGGGGTGTAACCCGCAGTAGTGGGGTTGAACCAACACTGCTCAACCAGTAAACTAAATATTCACTTATAATTAACTCATGCATGTCAGATCAGAGAAAGACCTAGTTGAGATTGGAGTTCAAGGACAATGTACTATTAGTTGTATAATCATCTCAATTGTACAAGTGGTGCATGCAATACGAGGAGGTACTATGATGGATTGTGAAATTATGGATGAGGACTTTCCCTATTAAATATGGCTTAATTCCCAAGGAAACTACACAAGGAAATAGGAGCTTTGCAGGCAACATATTTGGCTAAGTATTGGTTGGAGCTTGTTTGTGAAGTAGTGAGACAAATTGAGATAGTGTAGAGGTTACTTGGGCTTGAGAAAAACATTGTAATCTTCTCATATTTTAAAATAAATGTCATATATAGATAGCAATATTTTTTAGTTGTGGCTTTCCCCAGAAAATTATTGCGTTATATGTGATTGAATTCTTTCTCTTTTATGCTTCAAAATTTCATCGATCGTTTATTATTTCTGCTTTAGATGAGTAGAGTAGATTCAAGTCAATTGTTTTAGCATATTATAATCTATAGTTTGAATCTACAAGTAATTTATACATGGTATCAAAGCTTAAATAACTATAGAAGAGGAGAATACGACTTTGTATTTTGTAGGAGAAATCGAATTTGCAGTATCATACTTTAGATCCAACAAGATGTTGTTCTATGGATTGAGACTCGAATATGCCCTTAAGGGTAGTTCAAACTATATTTCTTGGAAGGACAAGATGGAGGAATTATGGAAGAAAACAAGTTTAAAGAATTCATATACAAAGACATTCCTAAGCCAGTTGATGCTCATGATCTGGAAAATAAGAGAAAGTTTGTGGCAAAGGCAAGAAGGATTTTCCTAGAAGGAATTCGAAATGATATTTTCTCGAACCTCCATAGTGAGGAAAATCCATTTGCAATGTGTAAGGCCTTGGCAGACCTATTTCAAAATAGAAGTGACCATAGGAAGCTGACAATGATGTACAAGATCAGAAAGATCAAGACAGAGAAGGGTGACAATATACCGAAGTAATTGACCAATTTTACCCAGTGTCGGGATGAATTTTGAAGTGTTGGTGTTATAGTTGTTGAAGGTGATATGGTGAGCCTAGCACTTCTAGGCCTTCCCAATAGTTGACACAGTTATTAGGACTCACTTAATGGGAGGGAGAAGCTACCAGAGTGGGAGCGGTTGTGGTCCAACTTGATACAAGAAGAGATTCACCGGAACACTAGAGATGGATACTCATCTACGCATGCTGATGAGAAAAAATGTGCCTTAGTTACAAAGGCAAAGAAAGATAAGGGGAATTCATACCATTCCAAATTAGATTCTAGTCAGGGCAGCAAGAAGAAGGACATGTCGAAGATTAAATGTTTTCACCTTCACAAGATGGGACACTATGCCACAAAGTGTTCACACAATAAGGTCGATAAGAAGCCATCAAGAGGAGTGATAGGGGGAGCTCTTTCTTCAAAATTCAAACTATATTTCACCCTCATCACTTACATGGTGACATCGGTGATGGCTAGTGTTTGGTACATGGATAGTGCAGCCTCATTCCATATGATCGACAACAAAGAATTCTTCAGTGACTTGGAGGAGAAGGACCTCCATATGCACATCAAGATGGGAGATGATTGGAGGTATAGTGGTGAGCACCAATATTATAGCAATAATGTTGCAACCCCTGGGGCTCCCTACTTTATTTTTATCAACCTGGTAGTACATAACAAACTTGGAAGCGACGTCGCTGTAAGCACAAGTACTAACTCTTACTGCAGGCTGTCACTTGATCAGCTAGCGCAAGTTCGCTAGGAGCTTAAGCCAACTTCTATGATTTCTCAGAAGAAGATTTGATTGTGATGAAAGAAACCTAACTCTACAGAGGCTATTCTATTTGTAGAAAGACAAGGAAAACTGAAATGTAATGAAAACCTAACAAACCCTAATTTACCTATTAACCCTACTTTTGCAAGAAAAGAGATGAAAACTGAAGAAATGAATGCCATTGACTACGGAAAAGGTAAATTGCATTTGTTGAAGCTACTTCTGAAAAGAAATGAGAAGAAAACGTCTTTTTGTGCTTTTGAGTGTTTTTATGTGAAATTATTATGCTTGTGATTTATCTGGTTGTGATTGTGCAGAGGTTTAGTGGCAAAGGAAGGTGGAGTTGGTTGTTGCAGAGGTGGAGGAAGGTGTGGAGAGGTCCTAAGAAGCCCCTAGTACCCTTCTAGAGACTTCCATAGTGATCGGACTTTGAAAAATCACTCACAGAAAATTCTACAGGAGGCTGCAGGGGATCTACAAGAGGATCTACAAGAGGAGGCCGAGAGCTATTTTTGGAGGTTTGAAGGTGGAAAAATGATGGGAAAGGGGAACTGAAGGCTAGATGAAGGTGTTGAGGTGTCTATAACTTGTCAAGGAATATTAAGAACGAATGTGATGGTTGGATTTGTTCAAATGGCAAGAAAGCAGCTTTATGGAAAAAATGCAGAAATTAGGGTAGATTGGCGAAATGTTGCGAACGAGTTGGGAAATCTATGAGAAGTGGGCTGGTGCTAGCTATTCTATGGATGTACGGTGAGTTGAGATGTCCTGCAAGAGATCTGCATATTTACTTATCAAAAATGACCAAAGAAGGAACTAACTATACCATGAAAACAAAACTTTGTCTAGCTTGACGTAATTTCTAACATACGAACCAATAATGTTGAACAGTAACCGATGAACAGAAAGGTATGCAGAGAGATCTATGGGAAAAGAACAAGAAATTATCTAAGCAACTGAATCTGAACCAATATCAACTTTCCCAAATCAAGTTATCACACTAGAAGTTGCATGGAAGAGCAAAAACTATGTTTTTGGTGGTAGCAGCAGTGCTCTAACCTCAAATCACAGTCCCTAGAAGAGAGAAAGGAGATCCGGGCCTACTATTGGCTTTTTTTAATCTTGTTCTGTCACTGTAGTAACTTACTTAAGCAACTTGAAACAAAAACAACTATACTAACCATCAAAAGCAACCTTGTTATGCTCTTAACCTACAAGATGATACCAGAATACGAAATATGTGAAGAAATATACCCAGAACATAGAACAATGAGAAATAACAAGTATTTTATTATTTATAACGCAACGTTCACTTGCCTCTTCAAGGGGGAAAACTCCAATAGAGTTGAGCTCAATTACAAAATAAGACACGATGCTCCTCGAGGGGAGTCTCTATCCTTTATATAGGATTCATACATGCAATACCATGGTTCTTATTAATACCATCTATCTTATACCATGGTCCATTTGCAACTATTGTGTCCTTCATTAAATGTGTGTTAACCACTTACAATTATTAATATGGGCTTTATTGACTCTTTACTTAACTATAACTATGACTCGATCCTATTACATAAATAAGGGGGTTAGGGTTGGACCCTAACATGCCCTCCCCCATAAGAATAGCCTTGTCCTCAAGGCTAAAGTTGCGGAAAATACTGACGGATAGTGGCGGGTTCCCAGGTTGCATCTTCCAGAGAGGTGTCTTTCCACTTGACGAGGATTTCCTTTATCGTGTGGCCATGCAGGTGCCGTTCTGGTGTGTCAAGAACCTATTCAGGTTGGAGCCAGATTGACCCTTCTTCATCCACTTCAGGTAGTCTAGTTTGAATTCTGCAATGGTTCCCAATCACTTTCTTAAGGCATGAGACATGGAATACTGGATGGATTTTTGCAGTGGGTGGCAAAGCTAGCTTGTAGGTGACTTCTCCAATGCGCTGAAGTACTTGATACGGTCTGTAGAATTTTGGAGATAATTTCTGACAACCCTTGTCTTTGAGTGATGTTTGCTTATATGTTTGCAGCCTCAAAAATACCTGATCCCCTTCTTGAAATTGGCATTCTAAGTGATGTTGATCTGCCTATTGCTTCATGCGGTTTTGGGCTTGATGAAGATTCTCTCTAAGGTGGGCCAGCATGGTTGTGTAGTTCTGTAGGAGTTGATCCACTGCTTGTACCTTCGAGCATCCCTTGATATAAGAAGTAGGGGAAGGAGGGAGTTGACCATAAACTGCTTCATATGGAGTCATTTTGGTGGTGGCATGATAGTTGGTGTTATACCACCATTCTGCTAGAGGTAACCACTGTACCTAGAGATGTTTCTTTTCTGAAGTGAAACACCTAAGGTAGCTCTCCGGACATTTGTTGACTACTTTAGTTTGACCATTAGTTTGTGGATGATAGGAAGTAATTTGTTGTAGTTGGGTACCTTGTAGTCGAAAGAGTTCTTGCCAAAAGTTACTGGTGACGATCGGGTCACGATCAAACACAATGGAATGGGCATGCCATGCAATTTGAAGATCTAATCCATGAAAGATTGAGCGACCAAAGTCGGTGTAAAAGGGTGGGGTACGACGCAAAAATGAGCACACTTAGAAAGTTTGTCTACAACCACCATGATGACTGACTTGTTTCCTGACTTTGGAAGACCCATAATGAAATCCATAGAAACCTTCATCCAGATTGAGGTCGGGATGGGAAATGGTTGTAATGTGCCTAGGGATTTTAATGTTTCTCCTTTGTGGCACTGACAAACATTGCATTCAGCTACAAAAGTAAGAATGTCCTTTTTCATGCCTGTCCAAAAAAATGATCTTCGAGTGCCAGCATACATCTTTTGAAAGCCTGAATGTCTTGCAGTGGGAGATGAGTGCAACTCCAACAAAATGCAGCTTTTGAGGGTTGATGTTGGTGATATTACTACTCTGTCCTTGTAGCGAAGAATCTCATCCTGCCATAGGTTGCCCGCTGTGGAATTTGGATTCGTCTGCAATTGATTAATGAGTTGGGAGAGCCAGGGATATGAAAACCATTACTTGCGAGCCTCTTCAATCCATTCTAGAATGGGAAGGGAAAGTGTGAGAAGGGTACTTTCCTCCTCAAATTGGCGGGATAACGCATTTGCTACAATATTTTCACGCTATTTCTTGTAAATTATCTCATAGTCATATCCCAGCATTTTGGCAAGCCATTTATTTTGTTGTGGTGAGGATAGGCGTTTCTCCAAAAAATATTTAAGGCTTTGATGATCTGTGTAGATTTGGAAATGTTGCCCCAATAAGTATGGATGCCAGGTATCTACTACATGTAAGATGGCCATAATCTCCTTCTCATAGGTAGATTGTCCCAGATTCTTCCCACTTAGTTGTCGGCTCGTGAAGGCTAAGGGTTGAATTTCCTGGATTAAGACTGCCCCAATACCCGTATCAGAAGCATCACATTCAATCACAAAAGATTTGGTGAAGTTGGGTAGTGCTAAGACTGGAGTGGAACACATGGCATGTTTGAGAGCTGTAAAGGCCTGTTGTGCTTCATCATTCCAGAGGAATGAATTTTTATTGAGGAGTTGAGTGAGGGGCCTTGCAATGCAACTATAATTGCGGACAAATTTTTGATAGTAGCCTGTGAGACCCAAAAATCCTCTCAAGCTCTTCAAGGTCTTTGGTTGAGGCCAATCCTGCATTGCCTGGATCTTTTTGGGGTCCACCCTGACACCTTCATGCCCCACAATGTGGCCCAAATATTCAACTTCTTCTATGCCAAAAGAACACTTGGACATCTTGACAAATAATTTATGCTTGCAACGTAGTTGCAAGAGAAGATCTACATGTTGAAGATGTGTGGCCCAGGTGCGACTACAGATGAGGATGTCATCAAAGAAAACAAGGCCAAATTTTCTGAGATATGGTTTGAGCAGGTGGTCCATAAGGCTCTAAAAAGTCGATGGGGCATTACCAAGACCAACTGGCATGACCAGGAACTGATAATGGCCTTCATGAGTTCGAAAATCAGTCTTTGGAATGTCTACTTCTTTCATGTGAATTTGGTGGTAGCCCGAGCGAAGGTCGAGCTTAGTAAAGAATTGAGCCCCATTTAGTTCATCCAGCAAATCATCGACAACAGGGATGGGAAATTTATCTTTGACCATCAACTTATTAAGGGCCCTGAAGTCTAGACACATACGCCATTCCCCATCTTTCTTGAGCACCATGACCACCGGCGATGAATAAGGACTGATGCTGGGACGAATGGCGCCTGCTTCCAAGAGTTCCTTGATTATTTTTTCAATTTCATTCCTTTGGGAAAACAAATATCTATATGGGCGCACATTTGGTGGTTGGACCCCTGGGACCAAAGTAATGCTATGATCATGTTCCCCTCTCGAGGGTGGAAGGTCATGAGGCTTGTCAAAGACCGGCGGATGGTTGTTTAAGATCTGTTGCATCTCAGGATGAATATGAAGAGAATTAGGTTCGAAGGCCTGGATGGCATTAAATTGGGCTATAACTCCATGGTGACCCTTTTTCAACAATTTTTCCATCCGATGTGAGCTGATGATAGAGGGAGCTCCCGCCTGGAGTTCGCGGAGGGAATATGTGTGGTTGTTTTTCTTAAAGCTCATATATAACTCCTAGAAATCCATTCTGATTGGGCCAAGTGTGCGAAGCCATTCAACACCTAGGACAATGTCACACCCTCCCATGTGTATGAACCACACTAGTTGGTTCGAAACGTGTCGGCAAATGTCTTTCCTTATGTGATTTACGCCGAAATTCTTCTTATAAACATGTGGGTCTTTAACTGATAATCCCCCATTTGAATTTTGACATTTTCACAGCGGCCTTCACATTTCATTGTCCCCCCATTAGCAATTTGGACCTGGAAGTTAGAAACTGCTTGGACAAAACAATGCACTGCTTTTGCGACTCTTTGATGGATAAAATTATGTGTACTGCCACTATCAATCAAGACTACTACTGGGTGATGCTTAATAAAACCTCTGATATGAGAGTTTGGGGAGAAGAAATCCCTGCCAAAGTATGCAACGAGATAACTAGTTCTTCAAGTACATTGTCCTGCTGGTTGTCCTCTTCTTCCTCCTCTGGTTCCTCAAGTGGTGGGGCTTCCTCTGATGAACTGTGATCAGTAGCATTAATTTGAAAGAATTTGGGCTCCTTGCATTTATGCCTAGGGGAGTATTTCTCATCACAGTAGTAACACAATCCTTGCTTTCTTCTTTCTACCATTTCTGCTGGCAACACCTTTTGAACCTCGCGTGTTTGGGTAGTGCTTTGAGCCTGTGTGGGGCAACCCTTGGCGATGAAATTTGGGTGATTGGACTGGGCCATTAACGCACATTCTACTTCACAAGCTATCCTTCAAGCATGCAACCATGAGCTAGGGTGGTGCAGTCGGATGTGGGCTTGTATGGCTTCTTTGAGACCACTGACAAAATATTCAACGTAGAACTCATCATGTAGACCTCCATTGTGGAAAGCTAAGGGTTCAAAGGTTGTAATATATTCGTTCACTGTTCCTGTCTATCGGAGCTTAGTGAGATGTCCCAAAAAATCAGATTCATGGTCAAAGCGACCAGTAAGATCTTTTTTGAATGTCTGCCAAGTCAAGGGCCTTCCATAGCAATGTTGATGCCATTGCCACCATTTCCATCTTTCATTGTCCAAGTACATGATACCCACACTAAGCTGAGTTGCATCATCCAAGATATAATTCAGTGTGAAATATTGCTCCATTTGTGCTATCCATGCGGTCAGGTGAGAGCCATCAAATTTATACATGTCCAGCTTGGGTGGTCGCAGATGGGATTGTTGGTGGGTGCCAAAGAGTTGAAGAGACTGGCTAGACTCGCCCTCCATGTTTTCATTGCCAATATATACCTTCGTGCGTTCCTCCACCTTGCCCTTAGAGAGTGTTTCATTTAAGTTCTTCAGCTGCAACATGACCTCGTTCAATTGTGATTCAAGTTTGTCAATCCTATCATTGGCCATAGCTTGAGCTCTAGTTTGTACCATGCACCGATCCGATGTACTTGAAATTTGGGACCACCCAAAATTTTTGGCACTAACAATTGAATGGTACCACCTTGCTCAGCTCTTCGACCTGATTCTTATGGGCTAAGTCACCAATAAGCGCCCCGAACTGGGTTTTACTCCTTGCTTAGGAATATTACAGTAGCTGAATCCCATAAATGTCAATGCTACCCAAAGTCCTACGAAAATCATGCCCAGGTATAGGAACCCACACAATTAGTCAGATCTGATTGTTGCAATGGCTACCGAGCCCAAACTAGTAGATTTGGACAGCGGATCTGATGGATCTGAGAGATCCAAGTGACTAAATTGATAGATATGAATGGAAAAATTTATTGCTGCTACGGATATAATGGATCTGATAGATCTGAACGGTGGAACTGGCTGTTGTGACAAGACCCCACCTGCGAGAACTGATCTGGTAGTGATTATGTGTGATCCCGAGATAGAGAAGGGAACTATGGTCTCCAGGAGTGTCAAGTGCTACAGATCACAATATACATAAGGGTCTGACAATAGTACAGGCCCAATTTTTCAGGGCACTAACCAAGGAGGATCAATTGTACCCTTAGCCGTACAACCCGACTACCCTATCGTATGCGTGAGTAATCTCTCTGAGTGTTGTTCTCGGTGTACTATAGTAGCAAGACGGTCGATGGTTTATCTATGGCGAGGTTTCAAGGGAGCTAAGGGGCTTCTGATATACCTAGAGGGTACTTGGAAGATAGTCCGTGCGCGGTTCTGTCTAATGCACTACTACTCGAAGGGGTACCCACAGGGATTACAAGGGAGTCCAACAAGCATGACCACCTCTTGTATTTCCTACGTGCATGCCTCCCCAAATCTACAGGTTTATGTGCTCAACAACAGATCCCGTGGTTTAAAGACGTCGGAACACGTCTCTAGCCAAAATTTTTTTTGCTAAAAAGTGGAGATCCCATTGGCCCTGGAAAGCGCTCTGATACCATTTGTTATGCTCTTAACCTGCAAGATGATACCAAAATACCAAATATGCGAAGAAATATACCCAGAACATAGAACAATGAGAAATAATAGCAAGTATTTTATTATTCAGAAAGCAATGTTCACTTGCCTCTTCAAGGGGGAAACGTCCAATAAAGCTGAGCTCAATTACAAAATAAGACATGATGCTCCTTGAGGGGAGTCTCTATCCTTTATATAGGGTTCATACATGCAATACCATGGGGCAATACCATGGTTCTTATTAATACCGTCTATTTAATACCATGGTCCATTTGCAACTAATTGTGGTCCCTTCATTAAATGTGGGTTAACCACTTACAATTATTAATATGGGCTTTGTTGACTCTTTACTTAACTATAACTATGACTCGATCCTATTACATAAATAAGGGGGTTAGGGTTGGACCCTAACAAACCTAATATAACAAAGTAAAATGAATCTATGCAACATAAATTAACTCATGAATTGAAGCAAAAGCATATAAGTACACAGTAGGAGGTTCTAGGCAGCATGGATTGGGCCCTAACCCAAGAGCTTCATCCCTCTGAAAGAGATCAATGCTAGCTCAAAAATTGTTTCATCTTCATTATCAAAAATAGAAGTTACATTACATAAACTGTTCTAAAAAAGGAACTTGAAACTGAGCTGAACACAATGCTGCACAAAAGTGCGAAAAGCTACTAATAATTGGCTAACCTTATGAGGCTCTAAGCCTCCTTATTTATACAAATAGGGACCTCCAACAGTCGTCCTAAAATCAAGGAACTCGACTCCCTAGAACTGAAGATAAACAACAATCCTACTTTACTTGTTCGGCTACCCCTTGGAATCATCAATGTGGACCTTTGTGCTCCGAGTTGTTGATGGAGGATTCAAGGGAAGGGGTCATAAATGAAGGAGACAACCCCTTACAAATCCTCTTCCCTATTTTCCTTGAGTTTTGGCTGCCATTTGCTCATAAATTCCTTGACTTTGTCCAAAAAATCTGCTTAAAACATTCATTAGACTACATGGTAAAGTGACTAACCCAATTCACTCTATTAGCATAAATATATTCAAAAACATGCAACAAACTAATGAGAATGGTGGATTAAGTCGAAATAATAGGCCGAATGAGCCCATATAATTACCCATTTCTGAATGGGTTGCTCATCCTCTAAGCAACTAATCTAACTCTTCATCTTTAATGGCTCTGACAGATTTCCTGACATCCCAAGCCTCTGATGTGATGTCCTCCTCTTTATCATGGAAACCTGCTTTCCTATCTACTTCTTTCCATTGTTTATGTTCTTCCTCCTCCTTTACTCCTTCCAACAGTCCTAGCAACAGCGAAGGACTAAATTTAAGGCCAATCCAATTTGCCTTCAAGCTTTTCATTAAGTGCTTATACAGGGGCACTCTCCTCATGGCTTCCCTCATCCTGTTTTGGGAGTGATACTTCCTGATCCTTGGGCTATGTGGCAATGTATTCCACCTTCTCATGCAGGCACGAATGCAGTCATCGCCAGCTTTCCATATCCTCGAAATGAGCAATAGCCTGGGCTTGCTTGTCAACATAGTCAGGGACAACTGTTGCAAGGTGTTGGTGGGCATAGATGAGAGCCAAGGGTTCTACTGGTTCTGCTCTAATCATCAGGGGCTCACTCAGCTCTTTTGTCATCATTTTTTGGATTTCCACTGCCCTCTTCTCTTCGTGGCTCATCCAAGAAGCCATAGCCATTAGCTGCAAATCTCCCACTGCAGCATTTGGATCCCATAAATTCATGTCAGTAAGTGCCATGTTGTGTAGGTAAAATTCTGCTAGCTTCAATTTATCCTCAGTTGAACTGTGGTCACACAAATGCATAAATTGGCCATAATCCTGAAAAGGTATTGTGCCCTTCTGGGCTAATGTTTTATTCTGAAATTGGAGCCACTGATCTTTGAGGTACAATGCATATGATTTGGCTGCCTGCCTGCCATGTAATCCCTCCATTGCCTAGCTAGCCATGCAGGCTAACTAGGCTTCCTTTTCCTGTAGCTTCCTTTTCAAAATCAATACTTCATTTTTTGCCTGTGATTCTTTTTCCTCTTGTTGTTTCATCAAAGTCTCACTATCTATCTACGGTTCCTCTTCTTGTTGTTGTCTATTTGCTGCCTCACTATCTGCCAGGGATTCCTCTTTCTGTTGCTATCCTTTTAAGATTGACAGCTCATTTCCTCCTTGAGGTTCCCTTTCATGTAGCTTCTTTTTCAACATTTCATTTTCTTCTTGTAATTGAGCTATTTTGATGCTTTCTATATGCCTGACTATGCTCAATTCTTTTCCCATCTCTCTCCACCTGTTCTCGATGTGCCCAATGTCTTCTACTCCTTTTGATTTTGCGATCTACATCCATGTATGGGTCCAGACTCTTTCCTTTTCTATCTCGAAGAAAAGAGGCACTGCAAGCTTTTGTGGGATGATCTTCCCACCTTCTAAAAGGTTGTAGTAGGAGCCTAAGTTAGGCTGAGGTCCAGGCTTTGGTATTTCTTTTTCCTTATCTTCCTCCTGGGTCTATTCTTCTGCCTTCTTTTCAAGTTTTTCAGTTTCTTTGAGCTTTGCTAATGTCTCCTATAGAGAGGTTTGTGCCTCCTGTAGGACTGCTTTAGAGTCCATTAATTTGATCCTTTCCTTCTAGGTAAAGGTCTTAGGACTTTCTCTCTTATAAGTGATAGATATTTTGGAGGGAGATTCCTCCTTTGTTATAGTAGGTGCATCCTCAATGATGATGGGTTCTTTCGAAGGTGGCTGAGGCTTCCCCATCTTGATTCTGGTGCTTTTTCTAGCTTTGAAGTTCATAGATGGCTATCTTTTTCTTTTCCCTTTCTACTTAGCTAGAGTACTAAGTGCAACAAGAACAGCTGGTGCTTCCCTTGCTAGTGTTTCATGGGACACTTCTTCTTGCTATTTTTCTTCTTCTTCCTCTGCTATTTTGCCTATGTCTGTTGTCTCTGATTTTGTTTCTGCTGTCTCTGGTGTTGTTTTCTCCTCTACTTGCTGAGTTTCTCCCTTTCTTGTGGCAGTCTTTTCTTGAGCTATCTTGGGCTTCTTCTTTTTAGTTATTGTCCTTTTTGATTTCTCTACTTTCGTCTTCCCTTTTTCTGCTTTTGATGCTATTTTTTTCTCTGCTTTAGGTCCAACTGTGGTTGTGTCAGGTTTCTCCTCTCCTCTCTGTTTTTCCTCTTCTTCTTCTTCTAATTGAATATTTTGTGCTTCCTCATGGATTTCCTTCTCAAGTTCCTCTTTCTCTTCCTCCTCTTCACTGTCAGACAAACTAAGGTCATCAGTGAAAGTTTTTATTTCATCTTCTTTAGTCATGTTCCTGAAAATCTCCCAGGCTATAGGGACTGCGTATGTGTGTAGGGCATCCTCCACTAGCAATTTAATGAGCCCATGGTGAGCCAGTTGGTCTGGAACCCCTGCATTTAATTTGTTCCTACACTATCAAGGATTGAAGGAGAAAATATGGAAGACAGAGTTTCCTAGATGCAGGTAGGTCCATTCCATATCTTAGTTCATGTAACAATCAGAAATGATAACCATAGACTATATTGTATCTTCCTTCACAGGGGATATATTTCATGATCTGGTAGCTGACCTCACCCCATGGATAAGGTATACTTGTCCTTCTAATCCCATTCTTATCCTACACCGGATGTTCATCAGGCTGGAAAAAGATCTTTTTAGCAATCTGTCCTAGTGGTTTTTCTTCTTTGCTCCAGGGGAGCCTAAGTGGAAGACTTGTAATTATGCTAATGAATTTTGGTGTAAGTTCTATGGTTAGACCCCTAAAACTGACTGTAGCATGGGTTTTTGAATGAGGTCTTAGAGACAATAAAAATTTCTCTATAATTTCATCCTCATACCCATGAAATTTCTCAAAGAAAGGCATCCAATTTGCCCTGGTAAATAGGGCTACCACTTTTGGGTGTTCATGCAATTTGGTGGAATTCAGAGGCTCCTTTCTCATACAACCCCCTGTCATGATTTTCAGTGACTACTGAAAATTCTCAGGTGAGGAGGAAGGTATATAATTCTCAAACACGAAAATAGAGGAACAACTGAGGTTTTTTCTGGAACCAGAGAGAGTTTTTCGTGTTTCCTCTTTTTAACAAAAACAAATTGTAATTTTCCTGCCTTTCAAACTCTATTTTCAACCTTAATTTACTTCTTGGGCTATTTGAGGAAATCAATATTTTTTTTTAAAAAACACAGAGAGTATACCAGACAATGTTTTTCTTTTTCACAAAGTAAGCAGACCACCAATGCAAATTCACTATTTTACAGGCTTAATTTCCTATGGTTGCATCACTTCTTCATACAGGAGAATACCACGGAGGAGAAAGAGATAGACTTTTAGTGCAGAGAGTAAAATAGAGAGACTGTATATATTTTAGAAAAACACAGGTAGACTTCTGTTCTCAGTTTCCCTTCTTTTTCAACTCAGTACTTCATTTCAAATCCACCACCTTTTGTAGATAATTAACATGTAGAGTGGGTTTTCTAATCCTACCTTTTGCGAGCTTGAATTTAGCATAAAATCCCAAATTTTCCCTCTACAGAGCTACTCACTAGCCTTCCTGTAGAAAGGCTCTTGTAGACTGTGTTTTTGCTCCTGTAGAGTGCAATAATGCTCTTGTAGAGCTCGATAAGTAGAAGGGTTTCGAAACTGGCAGAGAGCGACTGTTTCGAGGTTCTGAAGGTGGTAGGTGAGTTGTTGCAGCTGAGAACTCATCGATGAAAATGAAAACAAAGGTGGTGGAGGCTTCGACTACAACGTACTTAAGCTTATGGCGTGTTCTGCAATGATGAGGTGAGGTGGCAGGAAGGGTGCGTTATCCCCATCCGAACCATTGGTCCCTACTTCAGTGCCATTATGATACTTCATGCCACCTGCCCACAATCACTTCCATCATTCCTATTATACGCCGCCACCACTACCTATTTTGAGTTTTTCTTCCTGAGTTGATTGAACACACGTGCCGATTGCATCCACTGAACGTTGTTTGAATTGGATGAGGCTTGTTCGAACTGGACGAGGGTGGCCAGTTAGCTGGCCGCTTTCGTTTAATCACAACCATCTCAATGGTTCATGCAGTTTCTAAATCATATTCATGCAACAGAGGAACGGGTTTAGCCACTTACCTGTTAGTCACTATCGTGCTTTCCATGTTTAGACTTTGGCACTTTGTTCTTGGATCATTGCTATTGTTGGCACTCTTGGCTTCTGAACTGGTGGCTTGGCTACCTCATGCTAATGATCTTTGATCAGGAACAGCTCCTTGCACATTGTATACACCTGTGGTTGCACTGACTCTGCCTCTAGAGCTTGTTTTTTAAAGGGATCAGCTGTTACAGGAATCCTGCAAGATTTCCTGCAACTGCTTCTCCCTCTAAAATTTCTGGCTGAGGTTTGAGCAGGGACTGAAGAGACAGCAAAGAAGGTTATGAAGGAAAAACAACTGGTATGCACTAGGTAAAAAACAAGTTAAGGATGCTGCTATTTTATTCTTCATCATTTAAAAAAAAACAAAAGAAACAAAATTTCTGTGTTTTCTGTGCAGGGAAGAAAGAATCGAGTGGAAATGCAGTGTTGCAGGGATGGAATAGAGATTTAGGAGCATGAATGGTGGCAAGGAGGTCCACAGGTCTTCTGGACAAATTTCTAGCCCTCTGGACAAATTTCTAGCCCTCTGATCCTTTTCGAGCCCTCTGTGGTTTCTACAGGAGCCTCCTGTAGAATGCGCAGAGCTTCCTATAGGATGCAATATTTCCAGAACAAGTGAGACTAGAGCCTAGGAAAAAATAATGGCGATGGACAAATGAGCTATCAAGGGTGTATTCAGCCTGGCCATGTCCTTTTTTTCTTTTATGACCTTCCTACAATTGGCAATGCATTCAAAAGAAGTTAGTTTTTCTGTTTTTTTCTCTGTTTTTTTTTCTTTTTTCTTTTTTCTTTTCATTTTTTTCTCTCTTTTTTTTTGAGACAGTTGGGGTGCCTCTAGGAGGTTTTCACCTAGGGATCTTTTATTCTCTTGTTCTGTTTTTTCCCTTTTTTTCCTTTTTTTTTAGGGTGTGGGTGGAGTGGAGGCAGAGACCTGCTCCACTACCAACATCGTTTTACTCAGATTTTCAATGAATTCCTTCTTGGAGAGGGGCTTCCTATAGATCTTCAACCTATGCCCATTGACGAGCATGGGATGGCTTCTTCATCAATGGTCCGAATCAGAATAGAACCATTGTCATTGCATTTTTATACTATTTACGGTCGCAACCATCTTGTCCTCAGTTTGCCCTTGAAATATTTATATCTACAATCATACAACAGTGCCCAATCTCCTTCCTAGAATTGTTTTCTTTGCATGCAATCTCTGTTCATCCAATCCATTTAGCTGAAGTAACCTTTCCTTTTGTGCATGGCTGAGATCTAGGTCCGGTTGAGTTGCCATCCTTAAGGTGTTATATTCAAATTCTATTGATAGCAAAGCCTTCTTCCCATAGACCAGCTCATAGGGTGTGAACCCTGTGGTGGTTTTCCAAGTGGTGTTATAGGCCCAAGGGGCCTCAACCAATTGATCTGCCCAATATTTTCTGCTGTTGCTCACAACCTTGGTCAAAATTCCTTCTAAAGTTCTATTAGTAACTTCCACCTGTCCATTTGCCTACAGATGATAAGGGGTGGAAGTTCTGTGTTTAATTTTGTTATGTGTGAGCAGGTCTTCAATCAAATTGGATGTAAACTGACTCCCTTGATTTGTGACTAATTCTCTTGGATATCCAAACTTGTAGAATATATTCTCCCTCAAAAACTCAGCTAATTTTTCTTCTATTGTTTCCTTCATCGCCTTTGTTTCTGCCCATTTTGTCAGATAATCAGTGCACACAATGATGTAAGATTTTTGTTTTGAAGGAGGGTTGATAGGACCCACAAAGTCCACGCCCCACTTCTCAAATGGCTCGAAAGTCACTTGAGGTTGCAAGGGCATCTCATCCTTTGGAGTAGGTTTCCCCATCCTTTGACATCAGTCACATTGGCTAATATATCTCCTGACATCTTGATGAAGAGTGGGCCAATAGTAACCTTCTTGCAGAATTTTGAAGGCGGTCCTCTTTGCTACAAAATGGCCCCCACAGGGCCCATCATGACAGGTTAGGAGAATGTCAAAAACTTCCTCCTCCTTGATACGTCGCCTCAAAATATGATCTGGGCCAAGTTTGAAGAGATTGCCCCCAATCCAAGTGAATGGAGCACTTTTCCTCACGATCTTGCTTTTCTCCTTTGAGGACAAGTGTGGCGGAAACTGCACTGAGACCAAGTGATTTTCTATGTCAACAAACCTTGGAGAGAATATTGAGATAGAAAATAGGTGTTCATCTGGTATTTGATCATCCACCCTTCCTTGTTCACTTGTAGGCAGATCTAATCTAGATGGAAAATCAACAACAACATTTTCCTTACCTGACTTGTCAACAATGTTAAATCAAATTGCTGCAATAAAAGTAACCATCTAATAATATGAGCATTTACATCTGGTTTTTTCATTAAATACCTAATTTTAGCATGATCATTGTGTACGAATGTTTGATAGCCGATGATGTAGTGTCTGAACTTATTTATGGAATGGACTATAGCTAGGAGCTCTTTTTCGGTTACAGTGTAGTTTAATTCGGTCTTGGACAAGTTTTTACTTGCAAAATATATAGCATAAGGCAGCTTCTCATCAACTTGCCCTAAGGCTACTCCTATTGCTTTATTTGAGGCATTTGTATGAATGTGGAAAGGTAACACCCAGTTTGGACCTCTCAAAATTGGGGCAGTCACCAGTTTACTTTTCAAGGTATCCAAAGCCTCTTGATAGTTGTCAGTGCATATGAACTCAACATCTTTCCCCAAAAGACAAAACAATGGAGAGGCTAGCTTACTGAAATCCTTAATGAATCTTCTATAATACCCTACTAAGCTTAGGAAACTCCAAACATCTTTTACCTTTTGAGGTGGTGGGACCCTTTGGATGATGGCAATTTTGTTGGGATCCACCTGTATTCCTTGCTGAGAAATTGTATGACCTAGCACGGTCCCTTCAGTCATCAAGAATTCACATTTTTCAGGATTGAGGGACAGGTTCATTTCAATGCACTTGGCTAAAACTTTTTCCAGGTTAATCAAAGCCTCCTAGAAGTTAGAACCATAAGGGGTAAAGTCATCCATATAGATTTCCACTAAATCATGAACCAGTTCAGCAAATATACTCAGTACTTCTCTCTAGAAAGTGGCAGGAGCATTGCACAACCCAAAGGGAAGGAATCGGTATGCAAAGGTACCCAAACGACAAGTGAAAGTGGTCTTATCTTGGTCTTCCAGGCTGATTTGGATCTGGTTGTACCCGGTAAACCCATCTAGGAAGGAGAAGAACTTCTTCCCTGCCAAGCCATCTAACACTTGATCTATGAAAGGCAAAGGGAAATGGTCCTTCTTAGTGGCCTTGTTTAATTCTCGATAATTGACACAGATTCTCCACTTCCCATTTTTCTTTGGCACAAGCACCAAAGGAGAGACCCATTCACTGTCAGAGATGGGGTAGATGAATCCTGCATCTAACAACTTTTGCAGTTCTCCTTTGACAATGTCCTTAAGGGCTGGATTCATCCTCCTTTGAGGCTGCCTGACTGGTTTACAATCTTCTTTAATGTAAATGTGATGAGTACAGGCTGAGGGGTAGACTCCCTTCATCTACTTCTAGCTCCAAGTAAAAGCATCTGAGTGGTTTTTTAATAAGTTACACAGTTCTTTCTCCTGAGAGGTGGATAGGGATGAGTTGATCTTCAAGGTTCTTTCTGGGCCAAATTCCACATTCTTAACTCGGAGAGAGGTCGGATCAGCCACATAGAGATCAACTAAGGGATTGGCTTGGGTTTCTTCCACCAACTCTTCTAATGGCAACACACTGGGGGGTGGATTCTGAATCAATTTTTCAATAATATCATCCTCGGTTTGTGGGCCCCCCATGGTAGCTTCTACTGTACACAATAGTGCGTAATACACTTCATCCTCATCTTCCTCCTCCAACCAGAGAGGTAAGTCATGTTCTAACAAAGGTTGGGTAGGAGGGTATAGGACTAGCTGCTTCGACATATGCCCATTCTTGATTGTCATGTTCCTAGCTCGACAACTGATGTAGGAATCTGCAGTAGCCAACCAAGGTCTTCCTAGGATGAGAGGATACCGAGTGAACTTTAGCTTTGGCTGGAGAACTGGGAAATTAGTAGGGTACTCCCAAGAATCGATGGAGACCATTACATCTTCAACAATCCCCTCACGGGTCACGCTGGAGCAGTCTGCTAATTGCAGTACTATTTTGGTCTTTCTTAGGGAACCCTAAAGGTTGTGCTTGAGCATAGTGTTCCTGGTCATCACATTAATGGCAGCCCCTAGATCAATCAGGGTATGGGGGATTATGGTGCCATTGATGTGGACATTGACTACAGGACTTCCAGGGTCTAGATATTTCAGACAGATCACCTGCCCCAGCATCAAGTCGGACAATTTTCCTATGACATTGATGGTTGGAGCATCTCTCGTACGCCTGCCTAGGTGCCTGAAGCACTTCTCCTTGATCATTTTGTTGTATATAGGCACATGTTTTATGGCTTAGAGAAGTGATATATTTACACATAACTGTTTTAATTCTCCCAGAAGTTCAGTTTCTTCTGGGGTCAGTTGTGTGGTTCCAGTTAATCTCTCAGGAAAGGGTGGAATGGCCTTTGGTTCACTTTCCTATTTTTCCTCATCCTCCTTAGGGGGAGGTTGGTTATCTGAGAGAACCTTCCTAGATCATAGGTTGATCTCCTGAATCTCCACAGCATAGGTCGAGCATGATGTTTGTCCACTATATACCTGTTGGGCCTATTTGTTATTGGGGTTCGGGATTGGTTGAGCAGGTCTTTGAGGTTGCCTTCGTGGAGTAGGAGGTAATGGTTGTGGTTGAACAGGTGGTGGAGGAAAAAGAGTAGGAGGAGAGTTGTACTGGGGCCTCCACCCCTGATGTGGTTCATTCTACTGAGGTTGTGGCTAAGCATAAGAGTGAAACGAATGAGCAACTGGTTGAGCATGGTATTGAGATGGATATGACCAAGGAGGGGGTGTGGACCAAGAAGGATGAGCAAGGGGACCCCAAGAAAGGATGGAAGTTGCTTGATTGGGGTTATAATAGGTCTGGGATGCCCTTTGCATTCCCTGCTGGTAAGGTCTGGGCCCATGTGGCCTCCTTTGGTTCATGAAATAGAGTGGTTCAGTGGCTCCATCGGCCCCCTAATATGCAGCTTTAAGTCTGGGCAAGGAAGGGCACTGATTTGTAGGATGGTCTTCTTCACAGATTGAACACACTTCTATAGAGTTCAATGGACATTCATTTTGAGGGTGCCTTCTAGTGCACTTAGGACAAAAGATGGCCAAAGCCCCCTCCGCGTCCTCTTGTTTCCTTTTCATATGCAAGGTATCCATTTCTTTCTGGCTGACCTAAAATGGTTTCTAAACACAGTCTTTATGTCATCATAAGGTAGTTGGTAGATGTCTCCCCCAGCCAGCAAATGGAGGGTATCTAGAAGGTCTTCAAGGACTCCTCTGAGCAGGACCAACTTCAAAGATTTGGGGTCATGTGTGCACCTGGCCCTTTTATAACTGAGCTGAAACCTCTCTTCATAGTCTTCTAAGGACTCATCACTTCCCATGGTCATTCAGAAGATTTCTTCCTTGGTATCCTTTAATCTATATTAGTCTTGGTATTTGTTGTTGAAGGCTTGCTGCATTTGAGTCCAAGTTGTGATGTTGTTTCCAGGTAACTCCATGAACCAACGTAATGCTTCATTCTTGAGGGTAGAAGGAAATAGTTTCAACTTCTGCTTATCTTCTGCATAGTCATAGGTTCGACAGAGAACAACAAATTCAAACAAGAAGGTATCAGGATCTTCGGTAGTCAATCCATGGAAGTGAGGTAGGGCCGAAGGACTTATGTTTTTCATTTTAGTGTCCCCATTGGTCTCCCGGATAGGAAAGGCACCCTCTATTCTTTCCCCATTTCCTCTAATGTTTTTGTTTTCAGCTATGGTCTTAGGAGGAATGCTTTCTTGCTCTTCTTCTATTATAGGATCTTTGTATATCTCTGGAGGTTCACCTATAGGTTCTTTTGGATCACTGCCACCAAAGAAGAGGGAAGGGTGACTTAGTGATGTGGTGGGGGTGTTGGGTAGGAGTTTTCCTTAATTGTCTTTGTTCCTATGCGGCATGAAAGGAAATCGCTTGTACCTGCAAAACTGAAATGGATTGAAAAACAAATTGCAACTAACTGAAATGAATCTTGCTGAAATGGAAATTGCAGAATTGAAATGAAAGCAGGAGATGACTAATCTACTTTTCTGAATGGAAATTGCAGAATTGAAATGAAAGCAGGAAATGCCTAATCTATGCTTACTGAAATGAAATTGCAGAATTGAAATGAAAGCAAGAAATGCCTAATCTACGCTTGATGAAATGAAATTGTAGAATTGAAATGAAAGCGGTAAATGCCTAATCTACTGTTGCATAATTGAAATTGTAGAATTGAAATGAAACAACTACTCTACTTTTGTTGAAATAAACTACTTGGCAGAATGTTGCAGTAGAAAATAGAAGAAAAGCAGTAATCACAAAATACTCTGATGCTTCCCTAGCAACGGCGCCAAAAAGTTGTGAGCACCAGTATTGCAACAATAATGGTGCAACTCCTGGGGCTTCCTACTTTACTTTTATCAACTCGGTAGTTCGTAACAAACTTGGAAACGACGGTGCTGTATGCACAAGTACTAGCTCTTACGGCAGGCTGTCACTTGATCAACTGGCGCAAGTTTGCTAGGAGCTTAAGCCAACTTCTATGAATTCTCAGAAGAAGCTTTGACTGTGATGAAAGAAAGCTAACTCTACAGAGGCTATTCTATTTGCAGAAAGAGAAGGAAAATTGAAATGTAACGTAAACCCTAGCAAACCCTAATTTACCTATTAACCCTACTTTTGCAAGAAAAGAGACGAAAACTAAAGAAATGAATGCCATTGACTACGGAAAAGGTAAATTTCATTTATTGAAGCTACTTCTAAAAAAAATGAGAAGAAAACATCTTTTTGTGCTTTTGAGTGTTATTATGTGAAATTATTACGCTTGTGATTTATCTAGTTGTGATTCTGCAGAGGTTTGTTGGCAAAGGAAGGTGGAGTTGGTTGTTGCGGAGGTGGAGGAAGGTGTGGATAGGTCCTATGAAGCCCCTAATATGCTTCTAGAGACTTCCATAGCGATCAGACTTCAAAAAATCACTCACAGGAAATTCTATAGGAGGCTGCAGGGGATCTACAAGAGGATCTATAGGAGGAGGCCGAGAGCTATTTTTGGAGGTTTGAAGGTGGAAAAATGATGGGAAAGGGGAAATGAAGGCTATATGAAGGTGTTGATGTGTCTAGAACTTGTCAAGGAATATTAAGAACGAACGTGAAGGTTGGATTTGTTCAAATGGTAAGAAAGCAACTGTATGGAAAAAAATGCAGAAATTAGGGTAGATTGGCAAAATGTTGCGAATGAGTTGGGAAATATGTGAGAAGTGAGTTGGTTCTAGATATTCTATGGATGTATGTGAGTTGATATGTCCTGCAAGAGATCTGCACATTTACTTATAAAAAATGACCAAAGAAAGAACTAATTATACCATGAAAACATAACTTTGTCTATCTTGACCTAATTTATGACATACGAACAGAAAATGATGAACAATAACCGATGAACAGAAAGGTATGCAGAGAGACCTATGGGAAAAGAACAAGAAATTATCTAAACAACTGAATCTAAACCAATATCAACTTTCCCAAATAAAGTTATCACATTAGCAGTTGCATGGAAGAGCAAAAACTGTGTTTTTGGTGGCAACAGCAATGCTCTGACCTCAAATCACATTCCTAGGAAGGGAGAAAGGATATCAGGGCCTATTGTTGGCTTTTTTGAATCTTTTTCTATCACTACAGTAACTTCCTTAAGCAACTTGAAACAAAAACAACTATACTAACCATCAAAAGCAACCTAATCTAACAAAGTAAAATGAATCTATGCAACAGAAATTAACTCATGAATTGAAGCAAAAGCATATAAGTACATAGTAGGAGGTGTTGGGAAGCTTGGGTTGTGCCCTAACCCAAGAGCTTCAGCCCTCTAAAAGAGATCAGTGCTGGCTCAAAAATTGTGTCATTTTCATTGTCAAAAATAGCAGTTACATTACATAAACTGTTCTAAAAAAGGAACTCAAAACTAAGCTGAACACAATGCTACACAAAAGTACGAAAAGCTACTAATAACTAGCTAACCTACTGAGGCTCTAAGCCTCCTTATTTATACAAATGGGGACCTCCAACAGTCCTCCTAAAATCAAGGAAATTGGCTCCGTAGAACTGAAGATAAACAACAGTCCTACTATATTTGCTCGGTTGCCCCTTGGAATCATCAATGTGGACCTTTGTGATCCAAGTTGCTGATGGAGGATTCGAGGGAAGGGGTCCTAAATGAAGGAGACACCCCTGCTACAAATCCTCTTCGCTATTTTCCACGAGTTTTGGTTGCTGTTTGCTCATAAATTCCTTGACTTTGTCCAAAATTGTCCAAAAAATATGCATAAAACATTCATTAGACTACATGGCAAAGTGACTAACCTAATTCACTCTATTAGCATAAATATATTCAAAAACATGCAACAAACTAATGAGAATGGTGGATTAAGTCGAAATAAGAGGCCAAATGAGCCCATATAATTACCCATTTCTGGGGCTCATCATATAGCGCAACTGACAATAGTACTATTACCTTTTGAGGGAGTATGGTTCTCCTCTCACATTAAAACATCCCATGTATGTTCTAGATTTGAGGAAGAATTTGGTTTTAGTTTCCATGTTGGAGGACTGTGGTTATGATGTGATATTGAGCAAGGGAAAGGCTTTCCTTCGCCACATAGCCTTAGGATAGGTGAAGCGGATCGGGGTTCGGGTGAGGAAACTCTACAAATTGGATGCAAAAGACTACACTATTTTTGGTAGTAAAGCAGAGAAGGTGCGGAGCTTAGACATCGACGAGTTATGGCATAAAATACTGGGTCAGTTGCACCACAGAGCTTTGAAGATCATGCATAAAATTTATACAGGACATCCCAAGGTTACACTAGAGGAAAGAGACACATGCAAAGGGTATACATTGGGGAAGTACACCAAAGCTTCTTTTCATGCTAAAGACAGTTGAGAATAAGTGATCCTTGAAAGAGTTCACTCATATGTGTGTGGACTGTTCTCGATAACATCCATGACCAAGCACATGTATTATGTAATATTGCAATTCTCATAAGTGCTAAATTTTCTTCATGCAGAAGAAAGATTAGATGTTCGCTAAATTTTGTGAAGTTAAATCACTTGTTGAGAAAGAAACTAGCATGAAAGTTAAAGCTCTCAGAAGTGATAATGGTGGAGAATATGTTTCAAATGAATTCAAGAACTTCCATGCATCAAAAGGAATTTGATGGGCATTAATAGCACCCCAAAACCCACTGTAGAATGGGGTGGCTTAAAGGAGGAACATAAGTATTGTGGGAGCGTCACGAGCAATGTTACATGATTAGGGTCTATTAGTACTCCATATTTTCCCAAGGTTGAGAAATGAGATTGACAGAGATAACCTCAAACCAACTTTGGACTTGGTAGGTAGCCCTACCAAATCAGAGAGGGATCTCTCTTCAATCTCACAACCAATGAAGTGACTGGAGAGAAAAATAGGCCTTAGGCTAGATTTTCAGCTCATTAGGGTTTGATACAGGGTTTGTTGGATCAAGATCATAGGTCTAGGAACTAGGTCAGGGTTTCAAATGATCAGTTGTAGGGATAAGATGAGGAAAGGTGTGTATGATTAGTGACACAATTGGGTTGTCATTATGTTATAGGGTTGAGTAAATAAGGATAAAAATTAGCATAATTCTATGTATTCATTTATTAGAAGATATGGAACATAAATATGAAAATATCATCTAAACAGAGCATAAAGACTATGAATTCTACTTAAAATCTAATGAGATGATCATATGAAAGCATGCAAATGGTTGTAAGAATAAGTAAATATTTAATTTGATAATAAAATAGGGGAAAAACATTGTCACTAACCATAACACAAGAATCCCAAGATAATAGTTCCAACTGTCTGTTGTATTTTTGCAAAATGGTGTACACTAGCTCCAAGCTATGACTATCAAGTATCAAACCCTTAATTTGACTTAGATCATGATAAATATAGATCAAAAACCACTTTCCCCCACTCAGGGGTCGAATCTATCATGATAGGAACGGATTACACCAACCTCTCTAACCAAGCCCAAAACTAGGGAGGTTAGAAAGTAATTCCCTCTTTAGACTTAACTACCTATTTTGACTTTACAAGCATTAATGACTATGAAATTTAAATAGATTTGAATTTACTCATCACCATTAAATTCAATTACATCATAAAAACATCTTGGAGGTCAAATCACATCATCAAAAGTTGTCTTTGACTCAAAAAACTCGAAATTCTGCCTCTTCCATAGAAGTGAATGTACTTGTTGTGAAGCCATTTTGGATCATTTTTATGCATCTTCAAGATGGTATGAAGATTTTTTTAGATAGACCTGGATGTCTAGTAGACCTTAGAACCTTTAAACCAACAAAAATTCACCTCCAAGCCATCTTAAACTTCATTCTCCCAAAAGTACTCCCAGAAGCACAACCAAAAATAGGGGTCAAAGATGAACTGATATCTCTTTGACCCTAACACCTGTTACAAAACTGGAAGAGGTTTTTGTAGATAAGGTTTCTTTATAGAATAACCTATGTTAGTTTATGGAAATTAATTTTAATTTTCTCAGAATACATGCCACAAAATCCTGACTAAACTAGGAAAGACAAATTGTTTTATTTTCTGAAAAAATAAGCCTCTAAGATGATTGAATATATCCAAAACCATAAAGTATATTAAAAGACAGAGAGGTTTTTGATTTTACGTATGTTATGAGAAAAATAAATCTCGCTTTATCAAAAATAATTTCCCATTTGTTCAGAATCCAAGTTTGAATTTGGTCAATAAAAGTGCAATGAAAATTGTAGAAGCACAGCATGCTCTTAGCAGAAGCACAACGCGGTCTTTGAGAGGGTGTTTGGAGGCCTTCCTAGAGGATTTTTAGGCTAAAAGTGGTATGGTTGGAAATATTGTGATGTGTACTACATAAGAGAATAATCAATATATACAAACACCTACTTCAAGACACCTAAAAATTCAATCTCCAAAGACTACTCTAGAAGCGCAGTGAGGGGTCCAAAACAGTGGTAGAAACATGTTTTTTAGGTAGTTTTTTAGTGTTTCCTTGCAACCTATGAATTGAAATGGAAAAAAAAGTGTATATATGCAATGAAATAAACCATATCTATCCATCCATGCAAAAATTTTATCATTTGCAAGCTCTGAGAAAAGCGCAGCGTGAGCTCGCTACGCTTTTGTGCATCATGAATTGCCAAATTGTCAAAAATTCAAAATTTGCCCAAAATTTGCCAAATGGTTTTGAAACTTGTTTCTTTTTCTTTCTAATTGATTTATTAGACAATAAATGACGCATTATCAAGAAATCAAGGTTTTCTCTCTTCTTTAGCTTGATTAGGGCTTTCTTTAGCTTCTTTTTCATATTCATAACCCTAATTTTGCAAATTTGATTCTTGGTGAAGTAGTAACTTGCCATGTGTCTCTGAAGCTTGGTGTCTCTATTGGCCTTCTTCAGGAGCATCTCCAGGTGCTCATTTACCTTCTCAAGCCAATATTCTTTGTCTTTCTCAAACTCAGCTTCTATAGTGTCATCAATGGTGTCTAGGGTTTGAGACGAAGATGGCTTTTCTGCTTGTTGTCCTTTCTTTTCCATAGACCTGGTGGTAGTCCTCTTAAGATGTACGTGTGTTTCTTCATCTTGATTCTCTACATCCATGATGTCCTTAACCTTATCCTTTGCTGATTTGTTTTTTGATGGAGAGTCCATTATCACTTTGCCTTGTTGTACTAGGGTTTTCCTTAGCTCTCCATTTTCTTGTTGTAAGAATGCCACCATGTGGTTGACTTTAGAAAGGTCATCTTGTAACTCTTTGATCTATGCATACTTCTCCTTAATGATTTCTTCCGCTTCCTTATCTTCATGATGGTGACCCAAATGATGGACATGACTCCCTACATGACTTTTGATGGTATGGCCTAATGATGACATCAACTGCATATGTGAAATCATGATTTGTAACTTTGAACCTTTGTAGGATGCATGATTATGTTTGGATGACCAAAATAATGACCAAGACACTCTTTTGATTCTCTATCATGAGGAGTGATGACAAGACCATGATGGCATTTTCTGACTTTGAGTACAAAGGGAGTAGTAACGACCTTGAACACTGACAAATAATCAAATTTTATTTGAAAATTTATTTGAAAATAGAACAGTTTGACCTAATGACGCTATCAACCACATGGAAAGAGTAAATTTGATCATTGGTGACTCATAGACACTAACAACAGCTCCAAATAGGGATGGCAGCTCCTTTAGGAGGCATCAAGAACATCGTAGACCAGGTAGCTTCATCCATTGGGCGATGGAGTCAAAATAAAGCACTTGACACTCAAAATACTAACTAACTAAACTTAAGAAAAACTAAAACTGAATTGACTGAAAAACTTTACTACTAAGTGAAATTACTTACACATGGCAGTAGACCATCATGATCCCAGGGCTTTCACCTCAGGCTTAAAATCCTAATGATAACCACGAGCTGCTGAAGATATATATACAATCATGTGATATGATCCCTCCAGTGTAACCAATCAATCAAATGACAACTTACTTGAAATCTGCTCGTACTTTCCTTGAGCAAGCAGAAAAAACAAAAGATAGGAAACTCAAAGTGTCCACTGAACATATGCCCATGATCCATGAATATAAGAAAAATTCATCTAACCAGATGGCTGCAACAAATTGACAATAGGGTATTCAATAATCTAGAACATTACCATGTCTTGAAAGTTAGGAAAAATACAAGGACACCCCTCATTTTCCAATGCAAAACTTTTGTGAGGATGAATGAAGAAAATATGTTCATGAAGTTTTTCACTCGCATCAGCAGAAAGGGAAATTTGTTCTTGGAAATATGTGTTAGAGGCAGCCATATTATAAATAGAAAAAATGTGCGCATCCATACGACCGGGACAAACTACTCATCTTCAACAAAATCTTTATTTTCTGATCCTTGAGGAAAATAATCTTATGCAGGAGGCTCTAAAACAACCTCTTCTTTATCACTGCTCTCTTATTCATACTCTTCTTGCAATGTTTGATGATTATTTTATGCCATAATTACATTGTTTGGAACCTCCACACATTCCAATTCAAAATTATAATTTGCACGAATCTTCCCTTGAAATAGTGCTTCAGAAAATGGATGAGCTGGAGAGACATATGAGTGGTGAATGTCTAGAGATTCTTGTTCATGCATTTCATTAGAAACCTTATCTTGGTCTTCGCAAACTTGATCTTGAAATACAAAACCAGAGAAAGAACACTCTGATTGACTATCCTCATACCTTTGATCATCAAAACACTGACAAGTCTGCTGCAAAGACTCATCAAACTCATATAATGGAACATGACTATCATACATAAGCACTGACTCTTCATTAAAATAGGGCTGAATGTTCCCTTGTTCTTCTTAAATGTCTACATGTTGTTTAATGTCATCATTGAGATCCTACTCAGTTTCACTTTCATCCAAGGGAGATGACACTTATTCTTCTTGGTGATGGAAAGGGTTCTCATACAAAGCCTCTAGGATCTCTTCATCACCATAAGAATTCTGTAGATTTTGAATGAAAACCTCAGAATGTTCACAAAAATCCTCAACCAATGACAAAGAAGGATGAGACTCTCTATATTTTTCAAAAAATGCTGAATGAAAATATTTAAGAGAATAAATACTAGAAGATGGAAGACCTTCGTACCAATATCGTGCTTTGCCTTCTAAGCTTACCATGAACATCTTCATGAGATAGTCTTCATGAAATTGAAACTTTAGCTTACGCACATGCATGTGAAATTTAACCAAATGAAGAGCAACATCATCTCCTTTCTCGTCTTTGAACTTTGGAAAATTAGTATGCCAATCTACACAAGGCATGAGGTTCGGAAAACCTGGAATGCGATTTCATTTTAAAGGAGCATACCTTCTGGATATAGAACTCATCTTGATTTCTAGATCTTGCTACTAGTGGAGTCTTTGGATCAAATTGGAGTTGCCAAGTGAATGGTTCAACCTTCATATGTGTGTGACCATTTTCCACCATCAAAAAATCAGATCTAAACTTTGATGATCTTTCCTGGGGAAGATTTGACACTTCGTTCCCCAGCATGGCCGCCAAAAATGTTAGCACTCCACAGTGTCCCAAGGCTAAGAAAGGAGACCAACAGAGGTAACCTTAGACAAACTTTGGACTTGGTAGGTAGCCCTACCAAATAAGAGTGGTCTCTCTCTTCAATCTCACATCCAATGAAGTGACTGTAGAGAAAAATAGGTCTTAGGCTAGATATTCAACTCATTAGATTTTGATATAGGGTTTGCTAGATCAAGATCATAGGTTTAGGAACTAGGTCAGGGTTTTAAATGATCAGTTGCAGGGTTAATATGAGGCAAGGTAGATATTACTAGTGACACAATTGGGTTGTCATTGTGGTATAGGGTTGAGTAAAGAAGTGTCAAAATGTGCATAAGACTATTAATTCATTTATCAGAAGATATGGAACATAAACATGAAAATCTCATCTAAACAGAGCATACAAACAATGAATTATGCTTAAAAACTAATGAGATGATCATATGAAAGCATGAAAATGGTTGTAAGAAGAATAAATATTTAATTTGATAATAAAACAGGGGAAAACATTGTCACTAACCATAACACAAGAATCCCAAGATAATAGTTGCAACTGTCTATTGTATTTTTGCAAAAGGCACTAGCTCCAAGCTATGACTATCAAGTATCCAATCATTCATTTAACTTAGATCAAGATACATATATATGAAAGACCACTTTCCCCCACTCAGGGGTCGAATCCATCATGACAGGAACTCATTACACCAATCTCTCTAACCAAGCCCAAAACTAGGGAGGTTAGAAACTAATTCCCTGTTTAGACTTAACTACCTGTTTTGACTTTACAAACATTAACGACTATGAAATTTACATGTATTTAACTTTAACCATCACTATTACATTCAATTACATCATAAAAACACCTTGGAGGTCAAATTACATCATCAAAAGTTGACTTTGACTCAAAAAACTCGAAATTCTGCCTCTTGCATAGAAGCACAACGTACTTGTTGTGAAGCCATTTTGGATCATTTTAATTCATATTAAATATGATTTGAGGATTGGTGTACATATCCTTGTATATCTAGTAGACCTTAGAAACTTTAAACCAAAAAAAATCACATATAAGCCATCTTAAACTTCATTCTCTCAAAAGTACTCCCAAAAGCGCGACGAAAAATAGGGGTAAAAGATGAACTAATATCTCTTTGACCATAACACCTGTTACAAAAATGGAAGAGTTTTTTGTAGATAAGGTTGTTTTTAAGAATAAGGTCTCTCATTTTTAGGAAATTCATTTTAATTTACTCGCAATATGTTCCACAAAATCATGACTAAAACAGGAAAGACAAAGTATTTTATTTTATGAAAAAATAAGCCTATAAGATGATTGAATATATCCCAAAACATCAATTATATTTGAAAATGGAGAGATTTTTTTGGTTTTAGGTATGTTAGGAGAAAAACCCTCCTCCAGTTTTCAAAAATAATTTCCCATTTGTTCAAAATCCAAGTTTGAAATTGGTCACTAAAAGCGTAGCAAAAATTGCAGAAGCGCAAGATGGTCTTTGAGAGGGTGTTTGGAGGCCTTCCCAGAGGCATTTTTGGACTACAAACACCTTCTCCAAGGCACCTAAATATTCAATCTCTCAAGACTACTCCAGAAGCACAGCGACGGGGACAAAAAGGTGGCAGAAACATGTTTTTTAGGTAGTTTTTTAGCATTTCCTTGCAACCTGTGAAGTGACATGGAAAACCAAGTGTATATCTGCAATGTACTAACCCATATCTATCCATCCATGTAAAACTTTTATCATTTAGAGGCTCTTAGAGGAAGCATAGCGTGAATTCGCCACGCTTTTGTGCATCAAGAATTGCCAAATTGTCAAAAATTCAAAATTTGCCCAAAATTTAACAAAATTATTTGAAACTTGTTTCTTTTTCTTTTTGAGTGATGGATTAGAAAATTAATGATGCATCAACAAACAAATCAAGGTTGTCTCTCTTCTTTAGCTTGATTAGGGTTTTCTTTAGCTTCTTTCTCATACTCCTAACCCTAATTTTGTAAATTTGATCCCTGGTGAAGTAGTACCTTGCCATGTGTCTTTGAAGCTTGGTGTCTCTATTGGCCTTCTTCATGAGCATCTCCATTTTTTCATTGACCTTCTCAAGCCAATATTCCTTGTATTTGTCAAACTCAACTGTTATAGTGTCATCAATAGTGTCTAAGGTTTGAGATGAAGATGGATTTTCTTCTTGTTGTCCTTTCTTTGCCATAGCCCTGGTGGTAGTCCTCTCAAGATGTACCTGCGTGTCTTCATCTTACTGCTCTACGTCCATGATGTCCTTACCCTTATCCTTTGTTTCTTTGTTTTTGATGGAGAGTCCATTATCACTTTTCCTTTTTGTACTAGGGTTTTCCTTAGCTCTCTATTTTCTTGCTATAAGAATGCCACCATGCGGTTGGATTTAGAAAGGTCATCTTGTAAATCTTTGATCTATGCCTGCTACTCCTTAATTATTTCTTATGATGCCTTATCTTCATGATGGTCACCCAAATGATGGACATGACTCCCTAAATGACTTTTGATGACTTGACCTAATGATGACACCAACTGCATATGTGAAATCATGATCTGGAAATTTGAACCTTTGCAAGATGCATGCTTATGTTTTGATGACCAAAATAATTACCAAGACACTCTTTTCATGCCCTACCACAAGGAGTGATGATAAAAACATGATGGAATTTTTTGACCTTGAGTATGGAGGGAGTAGTGATGACCTTGGACACTGACCAATAATCAAATTTTATTTGAAAATTTATTTGAAAATTGAACAATTTGACCTAATGACCCTATCGCCCACATGCAAAGAGTAAATTTGATCACTAGTGACTCATAGACACTATCAAGGGCTACTATTGCACTTATGGGTTGAAACATGCAACAGATCTGTTTATTTGCATAATAGAAGCCTTCATCGAATTCTCAGGATGAGTACACCAAAATAAATTTTTTTAGTTAAGAAACAAGATGGGCACACTTCAAGATCTTTGGTTCATGAATCTACTACCATGTTACCAAGGATACATGGAAAAAGGTAGATCCAACAATTGAGTTTGACATATTTTTGGGGTACATTGATACATATCAACACTATTGAGTGTACATTCCATCCAACAAGATGACAATGGTTAATAGAGATGTGAATTTTGATGAAGAGAAGGCCATGAGATGTTCCTTTGAGAGGGAATTTCAGTTACATGTAGAAGAGGAGCTTTTAGCTCCAAAGGAGGAACCTCAGGATGATGTGGAGCAGCCACATGCAGAGGAGCAGAGAGTGGAAGCACCCACTCATGAAAATACTTCTAATGATGGAAGGAAGCGCACCAGAGAGGCTGACAAATTGATGCATAATGCTAGAGAGAATGTGGGATCACCCACATCACAACACATGTAGAGGAGGTCACCAAATCGGTACATTGGCTACATAACTCTGATGAGCGAGAGTGTAGAGGTTGAGCCATCCTCATTCAAGGAAGAAATGCAAAAACCACTATGGGTGATGCCATGGTTGAGGAGTATGACTCCATTGTCAGAAACAACATTTGGGAAGTCATCCCAAGACTACCAGACAAGTCAATGTTGAGTTCCAAATGGATTTACAGGGTAAAGAAAGAAACAGATGGGAGTGTTGAGAAACACAAGGCTAGATTTGTGTCCAAAGGGTTCTCTCAACTGGAGGGAAATAATTATGAGGACACCTTTGCTCCAGTAGCAAGGTACTCTTCAATCAGATCTATTTTAGCACTGTCAGTGCTGATGGGATGGAAGATTCATCATATGGATGTGAAGACAACATTCCTTAATGGTATGATTGAGGAAGAGGTGTATATTGAGCAGTCAAAAGGATTTGAGACCTTCAACATAGAGTCACATGTGTGCAGACTCAAGCAAGTGTTATATGGACTAAAACAAGCACTCCTAATTTGGTACACTAGAATTGACAACTATTTCACCAGGTTGGGCTTCACCAAAAGTGAAGCAGATGCAAACCTTTACCATATTGTGGTTGAAGGTAAATTTTTTATTAGAGTATTATATGTCGATGATTTGATTCTAAGAGGTGATGAGAAGCTAATAAACTCTTGCAAGAGAATTCAAGATGAAGGACCTGAGGCTCATGCATTACTTTCTTGGTATGGAAGTATGACAAGGAGATGAGGAACTATTTATCTCTCAGGGAAAGTGTGCCAACGAGATACTAATGAAGTTCCACATGGAGAGAAACAAACCGATGGAGACTCCTCTAGCAGGTAATTAGAGGAAGGAAGATGCTACTTCAGGTGAAGTAGTGGAGGCTACCATTTATAGACAACTTGTGGGTTCACTTAAGTTATTTCTAGACAACTTGTGGGTAGACAGCTAGATAGTTTTTCTTAGATAAATAAAGTTATTTTAGAATATAATTTGTATAGAATAATAAATTTAATTTTAAAATTGTATTTCCTAGAAGATAGATAGCTTTTCTCATCTTTTAAATCTTGATTAATGACACATGATATGTCTAGATAAGGTTGGGGAAGTCACATATATGTTATGTCTCTCACCTCTTATGTAATGCTTTTTTTATTAATAATTACATGTCTCAAGAAACTTCTGTTAAATTTATCATGGTATTAGATTCATGGTAAAAAGAGTTTGGTATGATGGGAGTATCATGGTGAGGAGAAGGACATGATGAAGAAGACTCCAATGCTTTAACTTAGTTTCTTCATCAACAAAGGAAGTTTCATTAGAGGTATTTTATTTATTCAAGAAAAGTATTTGGAAATTCTGAATTATTATTTGTAATCTAGATTAAAAAAAAAAAAAATTAATGATTTTGTTGTGTATATTGAAATGAATTTATAAATTTGGGATTTTTTTTTTTTCTAAAATTTGTTTTAAAATATAAAATTGTAAATCTAAAATCCATTAATGTTTGAAAAAATAGAAAAGAAAAAAAAAAAACACATTTGTAATATAGAGATTACCGAAATCTTGTTGATGACAACTCTTTAAAAATCTTTTAAATAAAGTTTTTATTCCCATTTTCATAAACTGTTATTGCTCTTTCCGTTGTCAAAATTGCTTGCCATAAAACTGAAGTGGATTTTTTAAAGGTAATTTCATCACACCATACATAGATTACAATCACAAGCAATCCTCCAACAATCCTTTGATTGCAAACTTAACCTCATCCATTATCTTGTTAATGTTATCTAGTCACCTCAAAACTTATTAGTTGTTATATATTTTTGAGTTTTTTTAAGGTATATTCTAGTCAAAATTTCCTAAAATTTAGTAGGTATTTATTGGAATTACAAGTTTGAGTTGTAAACTCTTCACAATCTCAATGTCTCATTCGTAAAAATTAGTAGGTATTTACTGGAATTACAAGTTTGAGTTGTAAACTTTCCAATCCTAATGTCTCACTAGTTTTTCGTTGTGTGGAATTTATATATGTAGTCAAAAGATCATAATTTAACCAAATATTAGTCCTATGTTTTTCTCCATAAATCAAGCCATCTTGAAATTCAAGATCAATCAGTGACTCGGGTGGAGAATAGTTTAATTGGGCCACCATGAGTATGATGAATGAGTTCGGTTATATCACCTCTTTCTCAAGAAGACTTTATTTGATTCCATATTCTTCTCATACAAATCATGTATCTTTTTCCATAGCCCTTTTGATGTCTTCTCATTGGCTATATTAAAGTAGACACTTTTTGCTACGGATTTCTGAATTGTAGCAATGATCATCCTATCCAATGACATCCAAATTTCATCTATTATTGTTGGGGGTTTCTTTGCGACTCCTTCAATTAAAAAATATTGATCCTCCATTTGTGATTTACAGAGGGAAAAATTGACCCCATTCAACTTGTTCATATCCTTGTAGCAATGGTCATCCTGTCCAATGACATCCAAATTTCATCTATCATTGTAGGGGGTTTCTTTGTGACTCCTTCAATTAGAAAATATTGATCCTCCATTTGTGATTTACATAGGGAAAATTTGACCCCATTCAACTTGTTCATATCACTCATTGTATAGTGCTAAGAAAACTTAGCTGACACCATTAAAAATAAGAACCTTTAGCTCTAATACCAGTAGTTAATAAGATAGCATAAAACTAATACCATTTGTTAATAAGGTAGCATAAAACTAATACTAGTAGTTAATAAGATAGGAAAACTATTACTAGTCATTAGTAAGATAGTAGAAAAAGAAAACTGAAAACAAAAAATAAATAAAAATAAATATAAAAAAAAAATTGATTTATAGACTAGACACAAGATTTAAGTGGAAAACCCCATTTACGGAAAAATATGCAGGAAAGGATTAGAGATTCTTTATTACTATAACAATGAAATATTACAATTCACTCTCTTGCCACTTCTTTTTACTCACACCCCTATAAAAATAAATTTCATCGCAATACCAAGTGCCCAATATTATGGGTTATCCATACCATGAGTGCATACAACTTTCACTTTGATTTGGTCTCACATCTAACAAATAATGTATGGTAACTATCATGTTTTTATGTGGTTATTAATTAAATAACATGAAATTTTAAAATATCATGGTATGTTTAATTTGATTTTTTTTAAATGTTTTTAAAGTTTATTAATAAAAATAAATTTCCAATATAATAAATTAAATTAAACCAATTTATTATTTTGTTATTACATTTTACTTTCTATTATTTTTTAATTAAGTTAATATTATATTTTATTATTATTATTTTTAATCTCTCCATACATAACTCATTAACAACTCATTAAATTACTTATTTATATATAATATATAATATTACCTTATATTACTTATATATAATATAATATTTACCTTATAGCCCATCTTTTTATTTATTTTTAAATTTATTTTAAATAATTAAAAAAATATACACCTAAGTCCAACATAATTGCAAAGCTATTCCCCTTATAAAGATAACCATTTTGAAACTCAAAATCTTTCTCATAATCTTTATTTTCCAAAATAATTAAACCACAAATCGTGTTCGATATTTCTCTTATGTTTGGAAGATATCTTACATTTTGTCTTCAAACTGCTGCATCGCCATCAAAATTAATTTACTTCGTTTTAAACGAGAGCAGAGAAAACAGTTAGATTTAACTTAGCTTTCTTTCTCGCATTCTCTACTGAGTTGTTGCGCTCCTCATTGTTAATGGTGGTGTTATCCACCGTTCCTGTGTTTCGTGTGGCATGTGTTCTTGTGTGTTTTGTGTGGCATGTGCTTAAATTTAGCGAGTGTTTGTTTACTAACACCTACAGGTTTTGGTGTAACGGCAATAGTGACTCCAACAAGTGGTATTAAAGCCAAAGGTCTCGAGTTTGAAACACACCTAGACGTGGTCGTTTACTAACACCTGCAGGTTGGGTTTTGGTGTAACGGCAATAGTGACTCCAACAAGTGGTATTAAAGCCAAAGGTCTAGAGTTTGAAACACACCTAGCTCCCATTGAGGGAGCCAAAGGTCTAGAGTTTGAAACACACCTAGCTCCCATTGAGGGGGGAGATTGTTGCGCTCCCCGTTAATAGCAGCTCCCCGTTAATAGCGGTGTTGATCCAACGCTCCCGTGTGTTTCATGGCATGTGCTTAAATCTAGGGATGTGACTTCAACACAAGCCACAAATTCTTTCTTGCATTGTCCACCAAGTCATAAGTCATAAATTCCCCTGCATCGCAGATTTTTTGGTCAAATTAAAGAGAACTCAAAAATATAGAATACTAGAATTTTTGAATAATTTTTTTATAGTGGAAATAGATTCAGTACTATTAAAAAATTTTGGATGCCCAAAATCTTGAATTCAGCGCCATAAAAACCTCTAGGCACCTAAAATTTTCCCAGAATTTCCATTATTTTCTGAGCTTTTTCCCAGAATTTCTATTATTTTCTGAGCTTATTTGTGAGTTTTCTAGACTAGACTTTTCTTTTATACTTCCTCAAATAACTAAAATAACGGGAAGAACATGCTAATGGACACTAAATGAGCAAGACTATATATGCCCACCTTTAGATTTTGGCAATCTAAACTTCCACCTATAACCATATACAACCAAATTCATTTGTATGCCGCCAATAACAATATACTGACTTTAAGCTGGCCGTACTGTGTTGCTCGCCTTCTTCCGTGCAGACCTTCTGGCCTCTTCATCCTCATCGTTACAGACTGCTGTGCCTCTTTCCTGATCCCCGGCCTTCTGTGCTTCGACGCCCAATATGAGTATTGCCAAAAAACAGGTAGTACATGTGGGGCCATGAATATCACGTATCCTTTCGCTGTAGGAAACCGTGGATGCGGTCTCCCTGGTATTCAGATCACCTGTGTGGAGAACTCAAGTCCATCAATCCCCATCATAACCGAAGGTACACAATACTGAAGTTTTATACTGATGTCAGCGGCTTCATTACTTTCAAGAACGAGGGCTGTCACTTTTTAGATGATCCCATCGACATAAGTTCCGGCTATACAAGCAAAACCAAGTGGAATCTAAATGTAAAGTGGAATCTAAATGTATTAAAGTGTAATAAATCTGTAAAAGAGGGGCAGATCATGCAATGTAATGCTACTGTCTATTACTCTTTACCTTGGAATAAAGCAGTTGCAGGATGTACCATGCAACAAGCGGTTGTTGAGGTGGCACGGAATAACTGGGTTTCCAATGATACAATGAGAAAAAAAAGTTGCAGATCGTGTGAAGCAAGTGGATGGATATGTGGTTACAACGTTTCTGATTTAACTGCTGCTAAGTCCTTCGTCTGCCATGGTAAGGATGGACCCCGTTCTCTTTTAACGTTCTGTATGTATGTAAGTAAGTAATATATATATATATATATAAAAACCGCTCACCGTTGTTATTGCCAGTGTAGTAACCTTCGACCCTTTTCCTGTGAAATTTTAAAACCTAATGAAACAAAACCCAACTGGTTTACTGGAATTACTACTTCAGTGATGATTATAACCTAGAACTTGTATGTTTTCCCCCCTTTTTAGCTATGTTTTCACCTCATTTCCGTTCTTATTCGCATAATGTCAGGTCAAATTTTGTTTCAATACTAAATCTGTGTTAGAACTTTTATGTTTTCCCCCCTTTTTAGCTATGTTTTCACCTCATTTCCGTTCTTATTCGCATAATGTCAGGTCAAATTTTGTTTCAATACTAAATCTGAGTTAGTAAATTTGAGTTTTTGAGTTTTTAAATGAGTAGAAATTGGATTGAGTTTTTAAAATTTTATAAGTGAAATATTTTGGAATTTTTAAAAAATATATTTTAAACAACAAAAATTATTTTACAAAAGATTATATATATAAAATAAGAAAAAAACAAATTCAAAAATTTATTTTTCTAACTCCAAAATTGGTTTTAGTATTAGTAACTATATATATTGCCCATAGTCTTATAAATACAATTAAGCTCATAAGTATGCATGTTTTGGAATTGGAACTACAATTAAGAATTTCTCATTTATATGTAAAAGATTAAAACAACTTCAAATATTTGGATTTTAACTTTGAGGTGTCACTCATATAATTGACTATATATAGAAGTTGTATTCGTGAGTCAACAAAGTTATTGGTGATCAAATATAATACAAAGGGAAGGAAAATTTTTGGAATTAATATTAATAGAGAGATGATTTTATAAGCTTTTTCTAAAAAGAAAGATTTATGGATCTCAATTTTTATTATAAATTAATAGCAAAAAAATTGTTGATTCTTAATCATAGGGATTGAGTGAACCACTATAAATAGTGTAAATAAATAATAAGAGAAAATGGAGAGTCAATGAGAGATGAAACTCAATAGTTACTCCCTCATGTATATAACTATGAACAACCTACATGAATAATATATTCTCATTTGAGGAGTTACCTCTTGGCCTGACATGGTATTAGAACCAGCTCCATTTTTGGCATTGCAGTCTACCATTGTAACTCCCTTTTGCCATGTTTTGGAAATTTGTCTTGCAGTTTGCCATATTCTTCAGTTCTCCATATTCTTTAGTTCTTTGCCCTCTGCGTTATAACTGGTGTAACACGTGGTGTAAAGCTTGGTGTACCTCCCCTTGTAGCCCCCATACCACTCCGCTTACCTTTCTCCTTACTTTGCAACACACTATTTTATGAGGTCGTCAGTAGTCCTGTTGTGCTATCTGGCCCAAAGAAGCATTCTTGTAGCATTTCGAATTTGACTCAATGTATACGCTAGCCTCCACCAACATCTATCTATTGTGTAATACGCGTTGTTTCCATATGACCCTCCTCTTCATGCTATCGTTGCTCCCTCTATACTACATTTTTGACCAAAACAACATTCTTGACCAGAATTGCAATTTGTTTTCATAAAAATTGCTATTACGGTGCATTTTTTTCATTAACACCAAATGTGAAAACATTTTATATATTAGCAACATTTTACAGTGCACATATTTTTTTTTAAATGCATTCATTGATATCTATTGTGGGAGTGGTTCTCAACAACAAGGAGAACTATCCAGAATAGTCACGAAAAATCAAACACACTCTCATTTTCAATGTGCTATGGAAAGGAGTGTGTGATGGAGACGAAGACAAAGAACCAAAACAACCTACCTCAGACAAAGAATTCACCATTTGGGAAAATAAGAACAACAAGGCTTATGCCTTGATTGCAGTATCAGTAAATGAAGAGGTGAGTCGCCATATTTTGCTATTTTCAAATGCTTTCGAAGCCTTACAAAAACTGAAGGAACTCTATGAGTCACACTCTGCACTTGAAGTTGTTCAACTCATGATTAAATTGTTCATCCTTGAATTAGAAAATGATGATCCTCTTGCTCTTGCATCAAAAGTAAAATTTATTATGCATGATATCAAAGTCATTGATGTTAAATTGGACATTCCTCTTATAGCCTTTGTAAAGGCACTTTATCCCACTTACTCAAATGATCTTAAGTCATTGCAAGCAAATGGAAACCTCAAAGAAATTACCTTTGACTCCGTTGTGAAAAAATTTGCTGAAAGAGAGAAAGCTTTTGGGAAGAAGACAACTCCTCAATCTTATGAAAAGACTGTGTGTCTTGGACATAGAGAGAAGAATCTTGCTCAAGATTCTTCTAGAGGAAGAGGTGGTCGAAGAGGAAGAGGAAGAAGCAATTTCATTGGCGGGGGGGCAGACACTCTTAAGGACAAAAGTCAAATTTGCATTGCATACATTGCAAAAGAGAAGGATCGCATGATGCATCCACATGCAAGTTTCCTTGGGACAAAATTTAGCAGGAAATAAACTAACGCAAAGGTAAAACCAATGACAAAGAGAAAGGTAAAGCACCTGAATCCACTCACTATGTTGTGGCATACTGTAATATTGGAGTAAATGAAGACTTATTTAATGCTTCACTTGCTTCTTGGAAAAAGAAAGGCTTCTCAAGCTGCAAGATACCTTTGCTCATGTACAAAAATTTCTCATACAATTCTCATTATGAAGAAGGTACATTTCCATGAAGTTTATTATGGCATGCTAGATTTGGACACATGAACTATGACAATCTTCACTTTTTGAAAAAAAATGGTGTTACTGGTTTGCCTACAATTCCTAGGAAACTTAAGCAATGTGATGCTTGCATTCTAAGAAGCATAGCAAACAGTGTTTTCATGATTTACATTCGAGAGCACATAGAAAACTTGAACTCATTCATTCAGATTTATGTGATCCAATGCATGTTCCCTTTGCAAATGGAAATAAATATATAATGACATTTATCGATGACTACACCAGAATGTGTTGGGTTTATTTATTGAAGAACGAATATGATGTTCTTCAAACATTCAAGAACTTTCATACATGGATTGAAAATTATGCACAATCTCATATTGGCTCTATTCGAACTGATAATGGAAAAGAATACACTTCAAATGAATATCAAAACTATCTTCGCCAACATGGGATCAAACATCAAACAATTGTGCCTTATAATCCCCAACAAAACAGAGTAGCCGAAAGAATGAATAGGACAATCTTAAATATGGTGCGCTCTATGTTGTTTTCAAGGATGTAAAATTGATGTTTTGGGCTGATGTAGTTCTATGTGATGTACATGTAAAGAATAGATGTCCATCTAATGCTATTGGAAACAAGACTCCTTATGAAATGTGGTATGGGCACTTTCCTCCAGTAAAGCATCTGAGGGTCTTTGGTTCCACATGTTATGCCTTGATACCAAAGGTACATAAAAACAAACTTGGTGCAAGGAGTTGTAAGTGTATTCTCCTAGGGTATTCAAACACCTCCAAAGGATACCATCTCTATGATGAAGTCATTAAAAATTTTGTTGTATCTAGAGATGTAATATTTCTTGAATCATCCAAAGATGACAATGTTGTTGAGCGACAACTTGATCACTTGGATAGATTCACAAATGCAAATTCATTTCAAGAATTTGATAGTTAGATTCCACATCTTGAAGGGAGGATTCCTATACTAGATCAACCTGTGGAATCTTCTTCTGAAGCACTCTCTCGCCCACATGAAACTCCAACAATGGATGATACTTTGAGTGATGTGATTGGAAAAATTGGGAGACTCAATCTTGATTCAGTACGAACTCAATCAACTAAGTAGCTTAGACCATCTTAAAAAGGTCCCCCAAAGTGGATGACAAAGACACTTGAAAGTGTTCATCCTGATGAGGTTGGAAAGACAGGAACTAGAAATTCAACTCGGCAAAATGGAGGTTGATGTAGATGACTCTCATTCACCTATTGATATGGTTGTTTCTTATGATTATGAATTGAATTTGTCTATAGATTTTGAACCAAATTCCTTCAAAGAAGCCACTTCTCATGATGAATGGAAAGAAGTGATGCAAAATGAATATGATGCCTTGATAAAGAATGGCAATTGGAAGCTGGTTGATCCTCCATTGGGAACCAAACCAATTCGTTGCAAGTGGGTCTACAAGAACAAGTATAAATCTGATGGCTCACTTGACAAGCACAAAGCTAGGCTTGTGGAAAAAGGTTTTGCACAGAAGGAAGGGGTTGATTATGAGGAGACTTTTGGCCCCACAGTAAAATGGGCTCCCATCTGGACACTCTTTTCCCTAGCAACTCAGAATGGTTGGAAAGTCCATCAAATGGATTTAAAAACGGATTTCTTGAATGAAGATCTAAAAGAGAATGTTTTTATGTCTCAACATGAAGGATTTGCTGTGAAAGGACATGAACATAAAGTATGCAAACTTGTGAAATCCTTGTATGGCCTCAAACAAGCACCGCAAGCCTGGTATGAAAAACTAACTGAGCATCTTCTGAGACTCAACTTCTAACATTATGATCTTGATAATGCAACTTTGTTTGTCAAGAAAGTTGGAAAAACAGTTGTATATCTTGTGGTATATGTAGATGATATTTTGATGACAGGGAACAATGAGACCTACATTGCATCCATAAAGAAGGAATTGAGGAAAGGTTTTGAAATGACTGATTTGGGTTATTTTCATTACTATCTTGGTATCGAAGTAACTCAACATCCGAAGTCCATATTCCTTTCTCAAAAGAAGTAAATTGGAGATTTGTTGAACAGGTTTAGCATGGTTGAATGTAATCCTCAGACTATTCCATTGGAACAAAACTTAAAGCTCACATCCATTGAAGGAAAAAAATTTGAGGATGCAACAAAGTATAGACAACTTGTAGGAAGTCTCAACTACCTGACTACTACTAGACCAGATATTTCATTTATTGTGGGAATCATTTCCATGTTTATGAAAAAGCATTGTGAGGGACATTGGTCTGTCGTAAAAAGAGTTCTAAAGTACTTGAAGAGAACTCAAGACTTTGGACTCAAGTATACACAGGTGGGCGACTTCAGCTTGATTGTATACTCTTATTTAGACTTCGATGGAGACAAAGAAACTGGGGTATCTACTTCTGGTTATGCTATCAGTCTTGGATCAGGAGCTGTCTCCTGAATATCACGCAAACAATCAGTTCCAGCAGATTCCACAACAGAGGCAGAATATGTGGCAGCAGCTGAGGCAACAAAAGAAATTGTGTGGCTAAAGAAAATTCTGGAAGATTTGCAGGTAAAACAAGTACATTCGATTCCACTCATGATTGACAATACCTTGGCAATAAAGTTGGCCAAGAACCCAAAGTTCCATTATCGAACGAAGCACATCAATACAAAATATCATCTTATTCGTCATCATGTTGAGGCCAAAACAATCCATCTTCGCCATTGTTCCACTAATGAGCAAATTGTAGACATCTGTACCAAAGCGCTTGGAAGAGAAAAGCTTGAAAGATTCAGAATGATGTTTGGACTCACCAACATCCCTTCAGATTAAGGAGGGGAATGTTGACACTTAATCATAGGCATTGGGTGAACAACTTTAAATAGTGTAAATAAATAAAAAGAGAAAATGGAGAGTCATCGAAAGATGAAACTCAACAGTCACTCCCTCATGTATATAACTATGAACAACCTAAATGAATAATATAATCTCATTTGAGGAGTTACTTCCTGGTGTGACAAAAATTATATTATAAACTCTTTTAGCTTAAAATTGGTAAAAGTTTAGAGAGAAATTTATTTATTTTTTTTACAAAATTATAGCCAAATATTTTACAATTTGCATATTAGGATTAATTGGCCAAAGTTTCTAAATATTAACATAAAAGTTCATCCTTAAATGTTTATAGATATTAGAAATTTGAATATTTTTACAAAATTATAGCCAACCATTTTACAATTTGCATAAGAGGATTAATTGGCCAAAGTTTCTAAACATTAACATAAAAGTGTATCCTTAAAAGTTTATAGAGACGATATAAAAACATTAGAAATTGGAATATTTTACAAATTATAGCCAAACATATTACAACTTGCATATTAAAACTAATTGCCAAAATTTCTAAATTTAAATTAAATTTCTACGCTTCAAATTTTCCAATATAACAAAAAAATGGACCAAACTTTTAACCAAAATAATCGACTAAAATCCTAGTCAATGCTTTAATTTCTCATTCAATTTAGCTACTTTGAATTAAATTAAATGGTTTGTTAATTTTGATTTATTTTTAAATAAAAAATGGTTAGATTGAATTTCTCTATATACAAAAATAATTTAGCTGCTTTGAATTAAATAAAATGGTTGGTTAGTTTTGGTTTATTTTTTAATAAAAAAAATGTTAGATGATGAATTTTTCTATATACAAAAATATGGATAACAGTGTTTGTTTTGTAAGTAAATATTAACAAGTGTTTGATAGTAAATTTATTAGCTGTCTATCAATTTTCATTGGCCATTTAACTTACATTTAAGTTATATGACTTCCTAGTAAAGAAATTTATATACGATCAACTTTCATCAGTCATTTAATTCATTTTCATCAATTATTTAACTTATATTAATGGTTGGTAACAAAGTTTATATACAATCAGCTTTCGTCAATCATTTAACTTATAGTACTGGCTACTTAGTCATTATCGTCGTTTTACAGGTCGTGAAAACATGTCAATCGTTATAATAATAATTAAAATTTTCGAAATTCAGTATCTACGTTTTAAGCGTTAATACCCACGGGGAATTGGTTTCCACTATTTTCATTGGCGTTGGATGAAAGTCATACTGATATCAGTCACTTCATTCCACTGCAGGTTGCTCCCCTGGAGGACTTGCGCTGATTGCAATAGCGGGGTTCTTCATAACGTTTTATGCAGAGAGAAGAAGAACAGAGTCTCCTGGTAACTCTTCTTCAAAGGTGGAGAAATTCCTGAGGGAATATGCTTCTGAAATACCAACCAGATTTTCACTCTCTCGCGTGAAAAGGTTTACAAACAACTTTTCTGAAAGGTTGGGAGAAGGAGGTTATGGTGTAGTCTATAAGGGAAACTTTCCAAATGACACTCTAGTGGCTGTGAAGATTTTTGATAGGTAGAGGCGCACGGAGGCCCAGTTCATGAATGAAGTGGCCACCATTGGACATGTACACCATGTCAACTTGGTTCATCTATTGGGTTATTGCTATGAAAGCTTTACAAGCGCGCTGGTATATGAGTACATGGCTAATGGACAAATTTATATTTTCCAGAAAAGAGAAAGGACAAATGTTAAGGTGGGCACAAATATATTCTATTGCTTTAGGTGCAGCTCGTGGAATTGCATATTTACACCATGATTGTGAGAAACACATCATACATTTTGACATAAAACCTCACAACATATCGCTGGACGCTGAGTTCACACCAAAGGTTTGTGATTTTGGTCTTGAAAAACTGTGTGGGAAAGGTGAAGACCATGTGTCCATGACGGGCGGGAGAGGGACACCTTGATATGTTGCCCCAGAGGTTTGTGATTCAGATGCAGTTCCTGTCACTGATAAATCAGATGTCTATAGTTTTAGAATGCCTTTGCTAGAAATTGTTGGGGAGGAAATAACATCAATGGGAGGGTAGCCTCAAGGGTTAGCTCAGTTGGTCAAAATCAATGCCTTGCTGATCATGAGGTCACAGGGTCCATTCTGCTCAAAGCTTTTGGGTTAGGCTTTGCTAGTGGGCCGCGAGGCTGGGGTCGATCAGCCCAGCTTTTTCCATAGACGTAGCACCAAGGTGTCTGTGAACCACAATAAAGCTTTTTCAAGAGGTAGCACCAAGGTGTCCGTGAACCACAACAAAGCAGCGTAGCTTTTTCCATATACGTAGCACCAAGGTGTCCATGAACCACAACAAAGCTGCGTAGCTTTTTCCATAGATGTAGCACCAAGGTGTCTGTGAACCACAATAAAGCTTCTTCAAGAGGTAGCACCAAGGTGTCCGTGAACCACAACAAAGCAGCCTAGCTTTTTCCATAGACGTAGCACCAAGGTGTCCGTGAACCACAACAAAGCTTTTTCAAGAGGTGTCCATGAACCACAACAAAGCTTTTTCAAGGTGTTCGTGAACCACAACAAAATCAATTAGAGGGCCAGACATTCTAGTCAGTTTTATTTTCTTCACTGGCATTTCAAGCTTCTCGATAGTGAGGAATTAGAAATGATATTGAGAGGAGAAGAAGATGAAGATGAGGAGAAGGAAAGGAGACTCACAAAAATTGGACTGTGGTGCATTCAGTACATATCCATATATCGCCCTTGTATGAACAACATTGTTCAAATGTTAGAAGGCAATGGAAACAACGTACCTAATCCTCCCTTTCCTTTCAACATCTTATCGGCTACACCTGAAGAGCCATTACTGTTTTCCATAGAAGAATTGTGTCTGATTTAAAGTAGTTTGTAGATATCTGTTTTGGATTGGCTTGTTAATGTCAAACCTATCTATGGATTATTTCTAGACATCCAATGACTCAGATATTAGCTCGGGGAAGTGAATTTTTAGGTAACGATTTAGAAACTTTCGATCCTAAAATCCAATAGGTTTTATAACATGATCTGACAACGGCATTACCATTCAGAAATTATTATTATTCCATAAAACCTTAAGAAAGAAAAGGCAATTAGTAGCCATTGTTTTGCTTTGTTATGTTTTCTTCATATTAAATCACTTATAAGGTTTTCTAATTAATTAATTATTTTATGGATTATTTATAATTTATGGATTATCATGTTATAAATATTAATGGTATTATAAATATTTTGAAATGAGAGCTGCTTTTTATCTAAGTCTCTAAGTCTGGCATTTTAAGAATGTTTTCATTTGACTTCGTATTTGGTTAAAATTACAAAATTTACAATTAAAATAAAAAGAGTTTAAGCTTTATTCACTTTTCAATTTTATAATCAAAATAAGAAATTTGTTTTTATTTTTATAATTGTTACTTAATATTCATAATAATGAGTTAATTATTATTTAAGATTAAAGACTTTTTTTTAATTATCAATTTCATTTTTATTTTTATTTGTTTTTTTTCCACTAGTTTTTAATCTAAGATTAATGATTTTTTTTCTTATTATTAATATAAATTTTAATGATTTCTTTTAACAACAACTATGGTTCACAGTGACTGAGTGGTCGTTGGTCATAATCTATATAAATCCACCAAAGGCGGTCTCATATATCAGTGTAACCCCAAGGGGCATCTAAGAGGTAATGACCTCCCAATAGGCAAGGTACTTAGCAACAAAAGTTCAACCAATTGAGCTATCTCTTGAGGCTTGATTTCATTTTCTTATTATCATTTTTCTTATTTTCTTATATTAGTATATTTTTTTTAAATGTAATTATAATGATATTATTAATATTATTTGATATTTCTGTTAACACCCAGGTTGTTCCCTTTGACTCCCAAGGGAATACGACCGGGGTAACCACTAACCAACCTTTGGATTATAGATCCTAGCCTATCTATAATCAGAGAGGGCTCTCTCTTTAAGTTTCAGCTGTGCTTTGTGAGTATCTTTGGCTAGTTTAAAGTTTCAGTTTCCTGTTTTAGACTTTGGTTGATGAAATTTTGTTGTAAGAAGGGCATGAAGAGTTCAGAAGATGCTAATCCATTGGGCATATGGAGTCAGAAAAATGAGATAGTTCTGGTGCCTGTGATGGAGAGAGTTTTTCTGCAAGGCTAGATGGATATTGCTAATATAATTTCCGATTTAGTGAGTGAAACAATGGGATGTGAAGTTACTGACAATGTGATATCAATTTGAACGACAATCTCTACTTAGTAGCATAAATGAATTACCAAATAGTGACTGTGAGGTATTCAGAGCTTATTGGAGCAATTAAGAATTCCAATTTAAATAGCTAAAAGTTATGAAAAACATTTATAGTGAAGATAGATTGAGATCAGGGTGTCTCCATGGACAAATCCTGAGCTATTCTTTTTCTTTCTTTCCTAGATTTAGAGCAACATGTGAGAGTTATGCGTTAAAACAAATAATAGAAACATTAACAGAGATAGAGAAACACTTATTATATCAAGCCATATCATTAGAATCCTGTAGCATTCAATGGTTCCAATCACAGCATGCACCAGTAAGACTCAGTTCCTGTAAACTCCAAGCTTTATTTATAACATCCTTCTACAAATTACAGCTGAGTTCTCATTTCTTCATAAGAGAACAACAAAACCAACAACAACCCCTTCAAAGTTTGTGCGAGGGGGAATATACACAAATAGGTTTTACAAAATATCTAACTGCTGAGTCACTTGATACATTAACTATGCTCACCAACTTTACAAAATATCAGATAAGAAAGTTATTACTAGTCTGAGTGTAAGATAAATGGTCTTTAATGCTGTCAGGCCTCTTCTTGACATTTGGAAGAGAGTGAGTCGGTTGAGCGTTTCTGCTTTAATGCTGAATGATGTGAATGATGCGTCTTTATGCTCTGTCATGCTGAAGCTTTTCTCGGCCCTGCTACCTGTAGCTGTCATTGTTGCTTTTGGTGGCCGAATCTTCATGCTGAGGTGGCTCATTCCACCTTTTGGTCATAGTATATGCATCACACTTTCTGAATGAGATGACTTATATATTTTGATGACAAAATTTAGATGAAGCCTCTTGTTTATAATAATAATTGTATCATGGAGGCCCACCAATCCTACGTAGGCAATTGATGCCTCAAAATTGCATCCATGGTCTCATCTGCCTCTGTGTATTTGTAGAAGTTCGGAGGCGTTTCAAACAGATGGCTAATCTCATTCATAATAAAAAACAAATTCTTTACTCTGTCATAGAGACTTTGCCCAGATGCTGGCCCTGTTTCCTGTGAGCTGCTTGATCCTTGACTGATATGATTAGTGGCAAATGTGTTCACCCTCTTTGCATAAACTTCATGTGATAGAAGTTTTCCTGCACTGTTGAGTAAGTTGGGGAGACCTCTGCCCTGTAATGCTGCAAATTTGTCCATGAACCTGTTTACCTCTGTTTGCATGTCTTGGCTTCTTCTGTCCAATGTCTGTACCAGGCTTTTCAGTGTGAGGACCCTCTTGATTAGCTGGATAGTCTCTGTCCTGTTGGAGATCCCAATTGCTGCCAGTTGAGGACCTGTCCGGTTATTGAGCACATTGATCATTCTATTGGCTATCTCAGGCATATTGCCTAGAGATGCCCTTGCTCTATGCACTTCCCTTTGTGCTTTTCCTATGAGCTCCATTTGCTCATGAATAGTTTCAATCTATTGCCATTGGTCCGTTATTGATTGGCCAATGTGGGTCCACAAAACTATTCTGATCTCAGCCACCACTTTGTCAAGGGTGAGTTCTTTCTCCAGCTCTTTTATCCTTTCCTTGAGAGTTTTTATTTCTCTCACTTTTTCAGCCACATTCTGCTTTGATTTATCATACTTCTCATTCAGCTTGGCCAAATTCTCCTTGGCTCCATTCAGTTCTGTCATTTGGGCTTCGAGGGTCTGGACCTTACTCATCAATTTCTGCATGTCGAGGCTCGAAGCCTGCTCTGTAGATGGTGCTGGTGCTGTTGCTGATGATGATGGTGCTGGTGCTGGTGCTGCTTCTGTGGGAGGAGGAGTGATCTTTGGAGGCTCCTCAAGGTTAATAACCTCTGGAGGGGGTTGAGAAGTCTGGCCTCCCTCTTTCTGCTGCAGGGCTGCCTGTAGTGCAGCCTCTATGTCTTCCAGCCTCCCTTCTGTCTGCACTAGTTGCTTGTGCAGTGCTACCAGCAATGTAGCTATCTCTTGTTCTTGCTTCTGCTGAGCAACCTCATCTGTTTGGGG